>CM045733.1:65350000-65472500 GCA_024760905.1 Plotosus lineatus | reverse complement strand
GTTTATTACCATATTAATGTTGCTGAGCTTCGACCTGACCATCTGAAGCAACAACGACATGGTAATTGCGTGCTGTAATTTATTCTAATAGCGGTTCAATAAAATATTAGCGTGCGCAAACTTTTTTTGCTGGGCCTCTGTGTATTCCCATCAGCAATTTCATACTCACAATCATGTGATTTTCATGTGATTACAGCAAACCTGTCTGTGCTCACACTTGATTACTCACCACAGTATTGAAGAACTTTGTTTTGTTTCAATCACTGCAAAGTATTGTTCAGTGTTCCTGCTGCCAGTCATTGCTCAGTCTTGTTACTTCAACATATGACCGGTTATACATGCTGTCTGCCACAGCATGCGTGTGCATGATATCTGCCTGATTACTTGACTCTGTGGGGCAGCGGTTGCCTGGTGGTAATGTCAGCTGGATCACTTATCCTAAGGTTGGGGGTTCAAGCCCCACTCTCAACAAAGTTGCCACTGTCCCACCAGTGCAGCTAACTGGGTTATCAAAGGCCAGCCATGTCTCTCACTGTCTATGGTGTGAGGCATGTAAAAGAGCTATTGCTGACTTTCATCAAAAGTAGGCTGCATAGCCATCTTTCACATTTCTAATCGGGAGTCTGAGTCCCCTGAGGCAGTTCGTTCACAGCAACGTTCTGGCAACTCCTGCAGCGGCTCTGAAACCCAGTCGTATCGACTTCTGCCCTTCCATTGGATCTTTCCGATGGCGCCGTGGGGGTGAGGTGGGGTGGGGGGGACTTGCTGCTTGGTTAACAGCTTGTCCTCCATAATTCCTACCCTGGGCTCTGTGCACTGGAGAGTATCACCAGCCAGAGCGCAGCTCTATAGTCCTTCGAGACAGACGGAGGTCTACTACTATTAATTGACTCCGTGTTTTGGATTACCTCTACTGTGTGGTTTGCATGATTGACTGACCCCTGTTTGCTTTATGGAGTTTAAACTTTGACCGTGATATTGACTGTCTGAACTCTTTTTCCAAACCTCATGATCCTCATCTCTCCTTCTACATACCAGTGTACCCCCCACACACACACACACACACACACATATATATATATATATATATATATATATATATATATATATATATATATATATATATATCTTCTTTTCCTATATATACATATATAGTGCATCTAAAAAAATTTAAACATATATTTCTATATTCATTATATAAATGTCAGCTCTAGACAGCATGCTCCAAAAACATCTGTAAGTAATGCTGTAGGCAAATGCGTGCTTCACAGACCACCAGAGACAAGCCAGACCTTTCATGCATGATCTCTGGGGTCAGCCTGTTGGTAATTTGAATGTCAGCCGATGAATATATGAGATGCAGCACCTGAGCTCATTCATCTAAGAGCGCATGCTAAAGAAAAGTGCTTCTCCAAAAATATCTCTCCATCCCTTGGTGACTGATTCTTGTCTAGCCTCGATGGTTTTATCAAATCCTTTGATGTCTAATCAAATCAAGCTCTCATGCAGATAAAAGGATTGAGTATAAATTTATTCAGGGCTTGCGTTTATCTAATGTGAGTCTGCATCTGAGTGTTTAGCTTACAATAAACAAATTACATAATTTATTTGTACTGTAACAAGATCTGGCAATGCTGATAAACTTTCTTTTCAGTTGAAATTATTTAAACAGTGAAGATGTTTTTCAATAACTCGCCCTGCATTTTAGGAAGTATACATGTGAGAACAGGGAGTATATAATATATACACCCCTGAATATCTTCTCTTTCATCACCCATAAAACATCATGAATGTCTCGCCAATTTTTGGTTCGTTTTAGGCGTAAGCTTTCTGAATGTCCTGTCCATGATTTGCCCTTTCGGGTTTTTTGGTTGGTTTTTTTTTTTGTATTTTAACAATCGCCCCATTGAACTTCTGTTCACCGAGTTTAGACTTGTTCTAGACTGTTCATGAATGTCCACGCTTGATCATTGCACCATCATTGTTTGAATTTGGATTCTGTCATGGGTTTCATAAATACACCTCGTTCCAATGGATTCTCACATATGAGCCAAAGTTCTGTCTTCTACCGAACAAACAGCTTTTAGGAGAAAAAAGTTGTATTGTTGGCCACACCGTTAGCTGGTGTGTATGGCTTAAATTATTAGGCTGTAATCTGTGAAAGATACAAAACTGCACCTTATTGCAAAACCAAAATAATCCATTGGATGGAGTCTGATCTGACTAAGGGCCTTTGACCTATGTGCAGCTGGATGGGGTCGAACTGAGATGAGTTGAGAGACAGAGGTTCGGCATCAGCGTTAGGTTTCATAGGGTTGGGTTTTTATCGGAGGTGTTGGATTAAATCTGATTAAATCCCCTGGAAATGTGATTTTGCAGCATGCAAAAATAATACAAATATATACCTACCTACTGTAAATGTTTCCATTCGCAAGTCTGTGTATATTATTACCAGATAATTTTTCGCTGAATGCAAAAATTTCTCCACAGCATCACCCCAGCTCACTGGCCTCATGTTTCTTATTCAGGTTTTAAATCTATCTTTGTTTTCCTGTGTCTGTTTACAATGACAAGCCCATGTGACCAGAGGAATGATCTTGTGCGTGTACAACAAGAAAAATGTAAGCAAGAAAAAACAATAGCGGTGCAACACTAATGTTTAGGAAGCTGAAAAGTCTTGAGATCATCTGTTAAGAAATGGAAAAAGGTGTACGAATCCAAAAGAGATAAAACTAGGGTAGCACATTGTACACTCTCGCTCTCTCTCTCTCTCTCTCTCACACACACACACACACACACACATTTTTTACAGCTTGTGTAGTTCATGCCGGTGTTGTTGGTCTGCATCTTAATTGATGATAGTAAACACTGTGTGCACGCCATCTGGTGGCCAGAGCACTAGATTTACTCTCTCCACATCTTCAGACAGTGCAGGGTTCATTGACACTGGCATGCATGAGTAAGCAAATGGTTTCTAAAAAGCCACTGTGGCTGATAACATTTTATTTTCAACAGATAACAATATATTTCGTGTTTACTTAATATATCTAGTCATTGAATTTACCCCTTTAACACCTCACACTCATTGATCAGGTTTGGGTACCTCTGGGTAATCTTGAAGTGCAAATGGCATCAGCATAGGAAACCACTGCTGTCCTTTCCGTGGTTGAGAAGCATATATATTTTCAACTCAAAGAATACGGCCAAGCTGATGAGAGAATGAAAGCGAGGCTGTGCTTCTACATCAGTTCCCTAAGCCTTATCATCTCACTGCTTCCTGCTCTGCCTTTGAAGTTCTGCATCTTATTAGTCTCAGTAACTGAGAGCAGCACAGTAATAAAGTGGAAATTTTGAAGCTAATTTGGAACGGGCTGTAAAAGAGTACGAAATATCAGCCTGTATCCTTGCAGGAGTGTGTACTTTGGCAGCTCTGTTCCTGATCACTGTCTGAAAGGAAAATGTGGCAGCATGCTGTATAAGCAGCTGGAACGGGTTTTATAGGTTGTGGTATTTCAGTGGCCTTGCTTTAAACTTGATGTTTCCTCCAGAGCACTCTATATGAAATACCATAACAACACCGCGGTGAAGTTATTCCAGATGCTGGATCTCTTTTAGAAATGATGAAAATGAAGCAGGAAAGTTTTGTTTGGTGTGCACTTTAGTCATGCTAGTGATTACTTTGACATTTGCATACCTTGCATTTCAGTACCATGTACGTAACCTTGTTAGTGAGTTTAGACTGGTTACTTTTACAGTAATAGGAACTTTTTTCATTGCACAGGAAGATGATTTCCAGATAACAAGGTTAGAAATGTTGTGATGCAAAAAAAAAAAAAACTATCATTTTCTCAAGTGTGAGTGTTCAAATAAATGTTCTTATAGTATTGCAGACTGTGCAAACAGTGTTCTTTAGCATCACTGCAGATAAGTTATTAATTGGGTTGTTACAGTCTAAAGCACAGATGTCAAATTCCAGACCAGTGGGATGAATCCAGCCCGGCAAAATCATTTTATATGGCCTGTGAGTGCGTTCATAGGATATGATTATCATACATTCTTCGCATCAACCAGTACCGTGAAACATCATTCTATATCCATTTGGTGGGCAGAAAACCTATTTCAAGTGTCATTCATGGCTTAAGAAAGATTGCTAGCAAGCATGTTGAGGTCAAGCATTGTTAGAAAAGGAAAGTAAATACAGTAAAGAGGACAAATCATAATCGTTTTGCCGTAGTTTTCATGGTTGCCGTTTTTACTAAATTATCTGGCCTTTGATGGCCTTGAAATCTGATGACATGGCCCTCAGTGAAAATGAGATTGATACCCCTGATATAAACAAGTACTGCAAGTTGTTTATGACTTACTGAACGTTTTCAGAGTAGTGGTGACCTGGTGGTAAAGGTGCTGGATCACTGATCCTAAGGTTGAGGGTTCAAGCCCCACTCTCCACGGGTTGTCACTGTCCCCCAGTGCAACTAACTGGGTTATCAAAGGCCGGCCATGTGTCTTTACGGTCTATGGTGTGAGGTTCATATCAAATAAGCATTGCTAACTTTCGACAAGAGTAGCTGCAAAGCTGTCAGCGTGTTTCTGCCCTGCAATGGCCTGGTGAGCCGTCCAGAGTGTCCAGGATGGGCACCAGCCTCCCCGTGATCCGAATTAGGATTAAGTGGTTACAGAAAATGATGAACGGATGAACATTTTCATAATATTTTAAGTTGACTGGTTTGTTAATACCATTGTCCGAAAGAACATAAGGAACATCACAGTTTCATGCCAGACTGTATCAAATGAGACAATATAACCTAAAAAAGAGCAACAAATTTTTCAATTGTTTTACACTACACTTAATGTTGTGACATCATATCTGTGAAACAAGTTAGTTCCTGTTGAACATTTTTAAGGGGAATAATGCAACTTGTGCAACAAGAAATAAATAATTAATTTGTTATGCATCCTATACCATGGAACTTAATATAATACACAAAGCATAGACACTGGAGACTCCCTTAATTAATGCTCTTAATCACTCACTCTCTCATTTATTAAACCGCTTAATCCTATTAGGGTAGCTTGGGGGCTGGTGCCTATTTCAGCCAATGAGGGGCAGGGTACGCCCTGTACAGCTCACCAAACCAAATCATTTACACACATACTCAGACCGAAGGGAAATTTGGAACAGCCAGTTAACCTAATACGCACGCCTTTGTACTACGGGAGGAAACTGGAGAAAACCCACACAAGCACATGGAGAACATGCAAACTCCTCAGCCCAGGAATTGAACCCAGGACCGACTTGCTTTTAGGCGATCATGCTAACCACAGTGCCACCACTAATAAATATTAAATCTTCTCAAGTAATGTTGGAAATTTTTGCTTGAAGTTTTACTATTTTACTGATTAAGCAATAATTTATTTTCCTAGCTTTTTAATTTACTTTATACCCCCATTTCTCTGGAGCACGGCAGACTTGCTGAAGCAAAACCGTAGTCATCCTCCAACATTCCTAAGTCGTTCCTCATCTTCCGTACGATTCCAAAGATATTCCTCCACTTTCGTCAGGCCAAAATCTTCCACGAACGTGCTTTTGAACATGTTCAAAACATATGTTAAATTTATTGTAACTTATAAACATATTGCACATTAGAAACATATAGTAAATTACAAACATATGTTAAAATTTTAATTTATTGTACATTATAAACATATTATACATTACAAACATATAGTATGAATGAGACAATGAGCTTCCTTGGTCATTCCGCGTATTTATAGGCGGAATCAGGAGCAAATACTTTGAGATCTTTGCCAGATTTTCCTTTTTGAAACGTGATTATGCCAGCTATTCCTCAGCCATTCCTCGCTCGTTCCGTGTTGAACATTCTGCCTTCATTCCGCATGTTCCAAGATCATTCCGTGGGTCTTCCTTCAAAAAGGAGTAATTCCGCGGTCATTTCGTAAACGTTCCGTGAATTATCCGAGGGTCTTCCGTTGCTCTCCACACTGGTTCGAGGGTGATCCGGGCAATTTTACGCATGTATTCCAACATTGTGCCGTGGTCTTTCCGTGTCCTTTCCGCGCATTCCATGATCATTCTGAGGGTGTTCCGAAGGTGCAATTTTCCGTAGGTTTTTGACACATTTTCCATGTAAAAATGCCGAAGCTCCTCTGTAGAGTGCGTTCCGCGCCTTTCCGCCATGATCCTTGCATTCCACTCTCCAGTGAAATGGGGGTATTACTAGCCTGCTCTGAGATTAAATATTTGTACACCTCCATACTATTTTAGGCTATGATACTCTGGTTTGTGTATGGCAGGGGTCGGCAACCCAAAAATGTTCAAAGAGCCATATTGGACCAAAAACCTAAAAACAAATCTGTCTGGAGCCACAAAAAAAATAAAAAATGAAAACCCTCATACAAGCTTTATATGAAGGTAACACAGGTTGTAAGTGTATATTAGCGTACTATCAAATACATATAGAGCATTCATGATTAAATGTTCATTTTCCCTGCAGTACATCCTGGAGAGAATGACACCACGTGACTACTCTGTTGTACGATATTTGGTGCTTTAAGTTTAACTTCCATTACTATATTAATGTATTATGTTTTGTTGCATTGATGAAATTATACAAATTCAATAAAGAAATCAGCGGCCCATCAGAGTTTACATACCTGCACAACAGCGCTGTCTGTTCAATATCAATCACATCACATGCGACTGAGAACAAAATTGTTTCTCCCTCCTGCTGATTGGTTGCAGATGATGTGTGCACCTCTTTTTTCTCCTTCGCTCAAAACTCATCAACGTAATTGCTTGATTTGTGAATTCATGGTTCTTTAGTGTGTTTTTAATGATTATTTAAGCCCTATGATGTCACTCAAACTCCCTGCATCTTCTCTAGCTTCTGGTAAGTAGCCTAAGCACTTTATTTATTCATAAATATTATCACAGTACAGTTTGGAGATGCAATCCACTTCTTAAATCTATCTTTGCGCTCCTTTAATTTCTGCAGTAATACTGCAATCGCACTTTTTCTCTCAATCCCAACTGGGTGGTCGGATGCAAATTTAGCATGCCTTCCCTGGAAATGTCTTTCCAAATTACTCTTTTTGTTATTTGACAGCTTCTAATTACAAAGCAAACATACAGGCAATACTTCCGCATTGGCAATGAAAGCAAGTCGCGCTGAAAAGTGTGTCGCAGGCTATGACGCAAATCTCGTTGACATAAATATTGAAATGTAGGACTAATATTTTTTATACAAATTTTTAAGTTGAATGTGCTTACCGTTCTAACACCTAGTTATTCATTCATTAATTTTCTGAACCGCTTAATCCTAATTAGGGTCACGGGGAGGCTGGCGCCCATCTCAGCTGACTCTGCGCAAGGATAGTGTACACCCCAGACAGCTCGCCAGGCCATGGCAAGGCCGAAGCACGTTCATTGGCTATGCTGCTACTCTTGTCAAAGGTCAGCAATGGGTTTTTTTACAGCCTCACACCATAGCCAGTGAGAGACATGGCCGGCCTCTGATAACCCAGTTGGCTGCACTGGGAGGACAGCAGTGTCAACCATTGACAGTGGGGCTTGAACCCCCAAACTTGGATTCAGTAATCCAGCAGCTTACCACCAGGCCACAACTGAACATCACCTAGTTATAAGTTTAAAAAATTAAATGTCATTATTTGAAACAGGAGATACCAACAAGTGGTTATAATCGTCAATGAAAAAGCAGGATCCATGAACGTTCTAGACTTTGAGGTGCAAAATATCTCCATCTCATTTGTGTACATATGCAATGAAAATGCTATTGAAATATTTAAAACAATATTTTCTAAAGAAGAATAGCGAGGGATTTGGAGATTTCACTCACTATGGTCCATTAAATGATTTCAGAAATCTAAAGGAATTTCAGCGTGTAAACAGCAAGGGCACAAGCCGAAGCTGGAATACCTGAGACCTCTGATCTATCAGATGTGCTGCATCAAGAACTGGTTTAACCACATGTGCCTCTGATTACTTTGGTAAACCTTAGTCATGCGTTACCATATGGAGTCACGCCTGCTAAAACTTTACTGAGCAAAAGGAAGCCTTATGCTGACTACATCAGGAAGAGCTGTCAGCTTCTCTGGGCTCAGAGGCATCTGGGACAGTTCATCACACAGTGGAAATGTGAACCTTATACAGACGAATCAGTATTACAGTACAGTGGTCCCTCACTTTACGAAAGTCTCACCAAATGAAAAATTCAGGTTACGAAAAGCATTTTCCTAAAATTTTTGTCTCAGGATACGAAACAAGTTCACGTTACGAAAGTGGCATCTTAAAAATTCAAACGCGCCATTCAAACATTAAAACGCGCCATTCAAACAATGCACGAGCTGCTGTCTTATCAATGACGTTCAAACATCCCGCCCTGCTGGCCTCCCATTGGCTAACAACTGAGATGTCGTTCATGTCGCCTTCACTCAAGCGCCATCTTAGACAGGGACGCCTTCTTGGACATCATTGCCTCAGAGGAATGACCCATCTACCTCCCATTGCCTATTATAGAGCTGAATCCACCATGATGCTTTTCGTGTAAAGGACAGAATTACTGTTGTTTTATGCTTTATTTCTTGACTCAGGCTTTTAACCTTCCATAAACATTTGTAAGATAACTCTACTAAGAAGACATGGTCAACACGTGTGCGCGCGCGAACACACACACAGTGAGAAGAAGAAACGGGCTCGAGTGATATCACAGAGGAATATGGCCAAACCCACCTACCATCGGTACGATATTGAAGCAGAAGGAGGTCTTAAAAGGTATGATTTTATAATTTTTAAAGGGTTTCGGGGGTAGTATTGGGAGCCTTGGAACGAATTACGTGTTTTACATGTAAAATGCGGTTCAACTTACAAAAAAAAGCTCTGGAACGGATTAATTTCGTAAGGTGAGGTACCACTTTATACAGAAACTGATACATGGGTAGTGGTGGCCTGGTGGTAAAGGCTCTGGATCACTGATCCTAAGGATGGGCGTTCAAGCTCCACTCTCAACAGATTGTCACTGTCCCCCCAGTGCAGCTACCTGGGTTATAAAAGGCCGGCCTTGTCTCTGACTGTCTCTGGTGTGAGGTTCGTGTTAAAGAACCATTGCTGACTTTCGCCAAGAGTAGGCTGCAAAGCCGTCGTCGTGTTTCCGCCCTGCGATGGCCTGGTGAGCCATCCAGGCTGTACTCTGCCCTTGCACAGAGTGAGCTGGAGCTGGGATGGGTACCAGCCTCCTCATGACCCTAATTAGAATGAAGCGGTTACAAAAAATAAATGGATGAGAAACTGATATTGTGTAGAGATATTGTGGAGAGATATTGTGTATTCCTGACCAAAGGCAATCGGGACCGTTCAGATAATCATGTTATTATGAAAAAAAAAAAATCCCAAAAGCTGTTGTGAAAATGATAAGGCATTTTATTACTGCCTTGGAAAGAAAAACTATATTCTAGGTCTCTGAATTCGAATGTTGTTATGGTGAACGTGGAAAGTTGGAGTCCAGGTTTATGATGCATGCCATGTCCAATGTCCAAGCACTCAGAGGAGCAGGGGATGGCATGCACACGCCTCCCTGTCACTCACATGGATGTCTGATAGCTCATTCGTACAAAGGGCTGCAAAGATAATGATTTTCCTCACCCATGTGCAGCAGTTCGTAAAGATGCGGATTGTGAAAGCATTAAGTGTCACAGAGGTTAATGGTGGTTGCATGTGATAGGCCGGCAACAATTGACAGGTGGGAATGAGCCTCAACTAAACTAGGGAGATTTTTTTTTTTTTTAAAAAGGAAAATTAATATTTTGTGAAAACATTCTGCACACGTTACAGTGGCATTACTATGGAAAGGAATATATGCAGGTGACGGTGCTGGATTGACCTGCCTGTAGTCCTGAATTGAACCCCAATAAAGAGAGTGTGCTGAATTCTGAAATGATAAATCACAATTCTGTACTGTTGCACATCCTTCTGACCTGCTTCGAAGAATAATGGGATAAAATACCTAACACCTGAAACATTTCATCCCTTGGTGTTCTCCGCTAAAGCGCCACGAAAGCCAATTATATCTTCAATGATTTTCCATCCCAGCGTTTTGAAAAATGTATGGCAAAAACCAACTTTTTAAAGGTATTTATTTCGAAATAACTAAATTGACTCGGTAAAGTGCGATCAAAAATGTCCTGTTGTGTAGTTCTGAGTGCAATCAAGATCAAAGATTATTTGCAAATCAGTGTTTTCTGTAAAAATTAATTTACAACAGATGATGATTTTGGGGTTGATTCCAAAAAAAAAAAGAAAAGAAATTATCTTGCCATTATTTCATTCATTCATTTTCTGAACCACTTAATCTTAATTAGGATCACTGGGAGGCCAGCAAATGTTCTTTTACAACCTCACACCATAGACAGTGAGAGACATGGCTGGACATTAATAACCCAGTTAGCTGCACTGGGGGAAACAGTGACAACCCGTGGAGAGTGGGGCTTGAACCCCCAACCTTAAGACCAGTGATCCAGCACCTTACCCCAGGCAACAAACTTAAATAATATAACATTTATTTATTTATTTCCATCCAGTGTTGTGTTCATTTATCACTGACATCTTGAAGTAATCAATGGAAAACTGAACCACCCCATAAAGTCTTCTCCAGCACATCCTGAATACTTTCAATAGGGTAAGGTCAAGACTCGGGGGGGGGGGTTTATATTTGTAAAAATGATTCGTTATGCTCACTGAACCACTCTTTTATTATTTTAGTCCCCATTTTATATATTTGCCATCAATAAAGAAAACGCCCATTGATGTCATAACCTGATCATTCAGTACATTCAGCTCATCAGCTGCTTCATGTTATTACCACATTAATGTTGCTGAGCCTTGACCCAACCAACTGGAGCAACAAATGCCATGGAGGTAGCACACTGTGATCAAGGATACAGGCTCTCCGTGAAAATATTATTGTGCGCTATTTTTTATTTTTTTTTTCTTCCATGCATGGCAGTGTATATTTCTGACACAGTAACCTGGTTTCTGACAATATACATTGCTGAAAGTGTTTGTTCACTAGTGAAGAGTCAAAATGCTGGGTAATAATGTTCTGATCATGTGACCTGATCTGATACACCTATGTGTGATTAGTCATTTTAAATGGGGGAAAATATGTGTAGGGTGGGGTGGGGGTGTTTCATTTTAGTAATACAGCGAGCCATCGCTATTTCGCACTTCAATTCATGCGGCTTCAGTGCATAGAGGTTTTGGTTTTTTTTTGTTTGTTTTTTTTTTTTTTAATATCCATTGAATTAAAAATAAGGAAATTAAGGAAGGATAGGGGAAAAGTTAAAGAAAATGTCACAAAAACAAGGCCAATTATGCAAAAAAAAAAAAACCCTAAACAAACAAAAACAAAAAAACAACCCAAAACCCCCCCAACAAAACTACTTGCACAGATGCGCGTGCACACACTCAGTTGCGCACCTCACATAAAATGTGTGTATGTGAGTCTATTTATATTTTATTTACATCTTATGCATTATTTTTGAATGTTTAATTGTTATTATAAACATTTATAGTGTTGAATACGTATTTATTGATATTATATACACATATATATATATATGTACGTATACGTTAGTCAGGGGGATCGATCCTACTTTGCGGAATCCGGCGGTCATGGAGGGTCTCGGTCCCAATTAACCACGGAAAGTGAGGGATCCTGGAAGACTATTGTTTTTTGTTTTTTTTCTATTGCACCTCTATTGGGTCATTATTGTGATTTATTTTATGTCAGTGGCGTCATTGTATCATCACTTGGTCTATTGGTTGTTCTACATTTAACACTCTTATTTCACATCAAATTTTAGTGCTATAATATTTTATTTGTATTTTCATTACAATGTCATTGTACTGCCTTGGAAATGATAGTCGAACCTCAGAGTAATTTATACGGCTCGAATTATATAACTCCTGCTGATGATCCTCCATTATGCTGAAATAGGATATAATCAGAAAGGGGTTACATAAACTCGATTTCACAGCAAGGTGAAGGTCAACGAGGATTACAGCACATTAAGTGGAACATTCTCCATGTTTCACAAGGTCACAGTCACAATCCACAATTTTCATTATGGCATTTCAAGGACGTGTCAAGTTGTCAGTCAAAGCAGCAGCACTGGCAGGTCTATAATAGCGATGTTCCCGAGTGCTCTCACTGCCATGCTCCTAATGCCCTCTGTCACTCATATAAGGAAGACACACTTTGGAATAGTTCATTATGGCTGTGTCTGCTAGCGGTTTGAGAAATGAGGCTTTATTCCAGCCTCTGTTTGAAAGACTGCACTGTGCACTCTGAGGGGATGATGGATAACTGTGCTCATGTGAAAAAGAGCTGGGTGACATCCAAACATGCTGATTTGGAATAAGAACAGACAGGGTGATTCGCTGCAGAATCTGGGGTCTAGCACTAAACTCTATTATTACACTTTGGGGAGATAGACAGCATTTAAGTGAACTGTGTTTCAAGGGATGGGGGAGTCGTTCGGTGCCGTGTGTGTGTGTGTAGGTGTGATTATACTAATAAAATTTTCCTAAAAAGGTCTACATGAAGCACCTTAACTATCTAAGACATTAATTCCTCGTTTATTTATAAAGACAGACCATTGTTAAAATCAGACAGATTGTTAAACATCTGGAACATTCCAGATGGTGATCATTCTATATTTATCAGTGTCATAGTTTGATAGTGAGACACATGTACAGATGCCCGAGGGAAGATTTGGGCACTATAGTAAATATAGAACACATTAGAAAATAATACACTTAATTTACCCATGCACGCAGTGCTAATAGATCACAATACAGTTACAGTGATCCCTCGCTACTTCACGCTTCGGTTCCTGCGGCTTCAGTGCATTTCACGGATTTTTCAAAAATATTCATTGAAAATTTTAAAAACAAGGAAATTAAGGGGAAATAGGGAAAACATTAAGGGAAATGCTGCAAAACAAGGTCAATTGTGCAAAAAAAAAAAAAAAAAAACTAAAAAAAACAACCCAACACCCACCCAACAAAACTACTTACATTTTTATGTGTGCAAACATCTGTATGTGTGTGTGTGCGTCTGTGTGCACACGCGCCTCTGTATGTGTGTGTATTTATATTTTATTTACATCTTATGTATTAGTTTTGAATATTTAACTGTTATTATAAGCATTTATATCATTGAATATTTATTTATTGATATTATATACATGTACGTATACGTCAGTCGGGGGGGGGGTCAATCCTACATCACGGAAATTCGGCGGTCGCGGGGGGTGTCTCGGTCCCCATTAACCGTGAAAAGTGAGGGATCCCTGTAAACTTCAACCTTCTTATTGGAAAAATAAGTAATTAATGAATGCAAAGTCAAGGGGTAGTGGTGGCCTGGTGGTAAAATGCTGGATGACTGATCCCAAGGTCGGTGGTCCAAGCCCCACTACATTGAGTTGTCACTGCTACATGTCCGGTGCAGGTAACTGGATGATCAAAGGCCAGCCATGTCTCGAACTGTCTGTGGTGAGAAGTTCATGTCAAAGAACCTCCTTGAGTTATTTTGTAGAATGAGTCATTGGCTAACGATGAATCTGGAGCTCACTATCATGTAGGTGACAGGCACTATTGTTCCACTTGTTTACCAAAACGACAGCAGGGAAAATAGACTAGAAAAACTAGCTCGAGGAGCTTATTGCACAGTCAACCGTACTCTGAACTATCCTGTACAGCAGATGTGTGTGTTATCTGTGCAGTCCAGTTTGTTGTTCAGGGTGTATTACTATGTCATTAGCGCTACTCATCAGGCCTGGGTGAGGTTGGTAATGTGTGGAACATGTATGAGATTGTCGAACCTGGGAATCTTACACTCCTGTATTATACACTCGTGATTAGGTATAATGTACAATTTTAGACGTTCATGGTGGTTGGTGATTAATTCTAAGCTTTAAATCTTTGAGAATCAGGTTTGGAAGGTGGGTAGATATAAAAAGGAAGGAAGTCAGTGTTGATATAATAATTGTGGAGTATTTTAATAAACAGAACAGGTCATTTGTGTTTATAGAAAGCCAGGGTTCTTTCAGTCATCTGTAGCATTTATCAAACAGGGCTGGTGGGTGAAGCTGGAGCCAATCCCTGCTGACATTTTAATGAGAGACAAGGTACACCCGGAACAAGATACTAATTCATTGCAGGGCTAGGACGGACATAAACAACCATTCACTGTCACATTCGCACTTATGATACAGTAGAGTAGGCGGAGAAACCAGCTGATTTCATGTGCATGTCTTTGGACTGTGGGGGAGGAAACCAAACACCTGAAGGAAACACACACAAGCACAGAAAAGAACATGCAACCACCTTACAGAAGTGTCCCAGTCAGACGTGAGGTTTGAATCCAGGGCATATGTTCATATTTACATCCTACTAAAGTTATATCCTTATGCTTTTATTGTGTCTGTTTCTGTTTTTTTTTTGTTTGTTTTTTTAAATAGCAATACAATTTAATGTTAGGGCTGTTATATGAAATGATTATTTGAATGTATTTTCCGGGCTGTGGTGGCCTGGGTGGCTATGCGACCGTGACACTTCAGTACATTGCAGTATTACCTCGGCTAGGTAGGCTATATGCAGAATTTCATGAAATTTATACATGTGGCGTGAAGATTGAGGACTCTGTTAGACTTTGGAGAAGATATATTTTGATTGTTGGTTTGCACTCTCCAAGTATTCTTTCTAATTGTTTCCCACAGTTTAGCCCTTTGTATATCTTTAAATAACAGTACAGGGATCCCTCGCTACTTCGCACTTCAATTAATGCGGCTTCAGTGCATCGCGGGGTTTTTTTAAATATTCATCGAAATGAAAAATAAGGAAATTAAGGAAGGAAAATGCCACAAGAATAAGGCCAATTATGCAAAACAAACACAAAACAAAAAACAATCCAAAATCTCCCATCAAAACTACATTTTTGTGAGGTGCGAATCTGCATGCGTGCGTATTTATATCTTATTTACAGCTTATGCATTATTTTTGAATGTTTAATTGTTATTATAAGCATTTATAGCATTGAATATGTATTTATTGATATTATATACACATGTACGTATACGTCAGTGGGGGGTTGGAGGGCGAATTTTACTTTGTGGATTTTTAGGTGACAGCAAATATTCATTGATTAATTTTCTGAACAGCTTAAAAAAAAAAAAACTGGGGAGGCTGGGCCCATCCCAGCCGACTCCAGGCCATCGCAGGGTGGAAACACACTGACGGCTATGCAGCTACTCTTGATGAAAGTCAGCAATGGTGCTTTTACATGAACCTCTCACCATAGACAGTGAGAGACATGGCTGGCCTTTGACAACCAATTGAGAGTGGGGCTTGAACCCCTAACCTTAGGATCAGTGATCCAGCACCTTTACCACCAGGCCACCACTGCCCTAACAGTAAATAGCAATATTTTAAGTTGTTGTAAATTTGAGAACAATGAGCTTAAGTCTATTGTAAACAATTCTGATACAAAACTTGTTTTGCTTACATTATAGGCTAACGCACCACACCACGGTCACACACACACACACACACACACACACCTACCGAATAAACATCATTCAGACCATCTTCCTGGACAATGCAATATTTGTTTAAGTTTCAGTGCAATATTCCTGTTTAGAGCAGGTCTGGAACATCAAAACATTTTACAATCATGCAGCTTTTAATTATAAGGCACCTTTGACATATGTATGTGTGAATAGGTGTGAATATATGTATAGTGTTTTTAATATGCAAATAGGTTAAAAGATATAGGTGTATACTGGCAATATGTAGGTACAGTATATGCAAATATAGCTTAATATAATTCCTTGGTTGTCTTTTCTACACTTTCTTTTTATAATTGCTGCTAAACAAACAGCCGCTGAACTGATTTTCATTGTTCATGGAACAGTTAATAATACAGATCTCTTTATCTTGAAAGCAGCAAAAGAAAATTACCATTAAAAGGTCTTCTTCAAGAAGAATATGATTAAGTCCTAGAATAACTTTCAAAGGTCAATGAAGTAACCGCAGCCAGTTGTGTAATAAAATTTTGAAGCTGTTTTTTTCTATCTACTATAGTAAGAACAATAAGAGTTGCTAACCTGCTGAGCACCAGGTATTCTGCACTGGTAATACAGTTCTCAGATATAATAATAATGAATTGATTGAATAAGAGACTGTGAGAGCCGAAGTCGTCATGTTTCACTGAGTCCTCTTTCATTCTAACATCCATCCATCTCTCTCTCATATAGGGCAGTGGTGGTCTAGTGGTGTAGGGTGCTGGATTGCTATATATATATATATATATATATATATATATATACTCACACACACACATACATACATACATACACATTTTTTATATATATACATACATATATATATATATATATACATACATATATACACATATATATACACATACATATACACACACACACACACACACACACACATATATATATATGTGTATGTGTATATATATATGTGTATATATATATGTATATATATGTGTATATATATATGTATGTGCATATATATATACACATATATATATCCATATATATACACACACATATATATATATATACATATATATACATATCTATATATATACACATACATATATATATATACACATATATATACATATATATATACACATATATATATATATATATATGTATATGTGTATATATATATATATATATATATATATATATATATATACATATATATACATATATATATATATACATATATATATACATATCTATATACATGTATACACACATATACACATATATACATATATATACACATATATATATATATATATATATACACACATATATACATACATACATACATATATATATATATATACACACACACACACACACACACACACACACACATACATATATTTGTGTGTGTGTGTGTAGTTTGATCTGTAACCTGGAAATAGTACACATATTGCACTACATGAACTTTCAGAAAGTATTAGCAGGGCTGTATAGAGGTCTCCCTGCCTTGTACATTTTTGTGCTGTCAATGTTCCCATCGCACCTGACTTAACTACAGTAATTAGATAATTAACAACTCATCATCATGAATTAAAGTGGAAGTGACAGAGCAGGCAAAGCACTAAATTGCACAGAACAGGGGGTCCTCCAGGATCAGGGTTGCACTCTTCTGCTTTTGAGTACAGGGTGATGCAAGAACCTGAGTTACATCCATCCGTTTGTACATGTACCGCCACCGGCTCTTGTGCCTTCGGTCTGTATGTCAATTTTGTTTGATCACAAACCAAAAATAATGCTGCATAAGTTGTTTCATGTCAAATGATGAAATCTTTTGCGAACTTTAGTTTCCCAGTCATCACATATATTTTAGATTAAATGTGGCTTAAATGTTGATTTCTTTCATCAATGACAGATTTTTTTTCCTCGCCAGAAATGAAGCACGCACCCACATGCCATTGAAGAGCTAAAAATGCTGATCACAGAATCCTCACATCGGCAAATAAAACAGGGTTTGCAACGAATCAAGGATTTTATGGGAAAGTCTGATTTTACACGGTGATTACTTATATATTTAGGTACTCGACTCTTAAAGCAGACTCAGACTGTGCACAACACCCCACAGTGCAGCTGACTGGGTTATCAGAGGCCAGCCATGTCTCTCACTGTCTATGGTGTGAGGAATGTTAAAGAACCATTGCAGACTTTTGTCTAGGGGAGCTATATATGTTTCTGCCCTGCAATGGCCTGGCGAGCTGTCTAGGTTGTACTCTGCCCTCACCCAGAGTGGGCTGAGATGGGAACCAGCCTTCCGGTGACCCGAATTAGGATTGAGCGATGCAGAAAATGAATGAATGAATCGTTTTGGCTGTGTCCTCACACAGAATAACACTTATCTGTACTTATTTTTATGAAATAATTGTTTCTGTGTCCTACATGTCTCTCTGTAGTTGTGCCTTTCAGAATAGCGAGAACTTGTAGGGTTGTGATAAAAGGTCACATTCTTAGATAAATGAGAGGACAGAATGAGAGCAACATGCTACACTGAACTAGAACAGCATTATTTATTTACTCACATGGGCTCCGTGTGTGAACAGACATGCAAAGCCACAGCTTTTCCACTCCAGCTTTTTAGTCATGTTAGAGGAAAATAAATAGATATAGATGCAATAAAAATGTGTTTAAATTTTTGTGTATTTTTTTTTGTCACATTCACACCATGTGAAAATACAAACTCATTATTCTCAAATGTCTTCTAATCTCATCAGCACTTTCAGTGAATATGCGAAATCTGAAACAAGTTGTCTTGTGGTGTGAACAAGCATTTTATCATTTTTGTTGACCATGTCTGCTCATTTATTTCAAAAAGCAGTGCAGAATTTTTTTTTTCAGAATAATATAGACAGACAGACAGTCAGACAACAGACGGTTAGATCGATAAACAGACAGACAGACAGACAGACATTTTATTCAATAAAAGGCCATTAGCCCAAAATACAAGACAAAATGAATAAATGAAAGCATGAACTATTGTTGTAGACCAGTTGAATTTCTGATTTTCTTAACATGGATAAGAAATAGGCATAGCTTTCGGATTGCATTAATATCAGTTGATGACATAATATTAATAAAACTGTGTTGTGATAAGGGGTAATTAAAATATTTACTTAATAAATGTACTTCTTATACCCGTATAGCCTTTGCAATAAAGTATTACATGGATTTCATCTTCAATTTCATAGATATTGTTTTTCCTCACATAAAGAACAAAATCTTAAATTATAAGGAACATTTTTATATCTACCAGTCTCAGTGCAAAGTTTGAAAGTACCACATCGAAAATTTGCTAATTAGTTCTCAAATATCATCTTTGTTGATCATGTCTGCTTATTTATTTCAAAAAGCTGTGCAGAATTTTTTTTCATAATAATACAGACAGACAGACAGTCAGACAACAGACGGTTAGATCGATAAACAGACAGACAGACGGTTAGATAGATAAACATACAGACAAAAGACAGGCAGACGGTTAGATAGATAAACAGACAGACACAGACAGACAAGCGGTTAGATAAACAGACAGACAGACGAAAGACCGTTAGATAGATAAACAGACAGACACATACAGATGGACGGTTAGATAGATAAACATACAAGACGGTTAGATAGATAAACAGACAGACACAGACAGACAGGTGGTTAGATAAATAGACAGATATAGACAGACAGACAGACAGATAGATACATAGGTGTGTATAGTATGTGAAATATTTTCAGATCACAGAACTATGTTTAAATATCGAGCGGTAAAGACAGAAAACCAACAGCTGTGTGAAAATGACTGAATGAATGAATGAAGTTAAACATGCTTTAACTGGATATTGACAGTATTCCTTTAAATAGGCTGTACAATTCATCTTGAAATGTCCCGACTTCTCAACACTCCAGTATCCAGCCTCACATCACTAGTCTATTGACCGCATGATACTCCACCTGTCTATTGACTGAGCTTTTGATTTGCCCTTCTGGTTTTGTAATCAATAAACTCTGCACCAGCATCCAAACCCTGTCTGTGTCTGACTCAGCTTTTGACTTGGCTCTGATTTTTCCCCTAAATTTTCATTTAATCATGTGTTTTTCACAGTGATATCTGATTAAATGTGTAAAATATGTAGCAGCATGCTTGGACTGCGGTACATCTATGCAATGTTAATGCAATGGAAATTTAGTTGTTATGAATAAATTAATCATGGAAAAAGTCAAATGTGAAAATACTTGAATCGTATGCAAGTCGTTACTAAGACTGGGTGGCATGTTCTTTAAAAGAAAAGATATACCAGAACATTTTCTAATATTTTTATGATTAAAAATATTTTTATGATTAATATTAGGCAATGAAAGAAATGTTCAGAGACAAAAAAAAAAAAAAAAAAGACAGCACATACAGAATGTAAGTATATAAACACCAGGGCACTAGAGGGCGCTCATACATTTTGGTCCACATTATTGGACTTATTGGATATCTGTTAGAGACGCAGGCTAAACATTCATTCATTTTCTGAAACCATTTAATTCTAATTAGGGTCGTAGGGAGGCTGGCGCCCATCCCAGCCGATTCCAAGCGAGGGCAGAGTACACCCTGGACAGCGCACCAGGCCATCACAGGACAGAAACACACTGACGGTTATGCAACTACTCTTGACGAAAGTCAGCAATGGTTCTTTTACAAAAAGTCAGCAATGGTTCTTTTACAAAAAGTCAGCAATGGTTCTTTTACAGCCTCACCACAGACAGTGAGAGACATGGCTGGCATTTGATAACCCAGTTAGCTGCACTAGGGAAGACAGCAGTGACAACCCGTGGAAAGTGGGACTTGAACCTTCAACCTTAGGATCGGTGATCCAGCACCTTTACCGCCAGGCCACCACTGCCCAGCTACCAACATGTTACATTCGTTAATGAAGTCTAATGCGGAACACTCTGGGGTTTTTCTCTATAATTCTACCCATTTCCCCCCCCCTAGTGGCTTTAGCTTGTATTTCTTGTGTTTTTTTTTCTGTTGCTTTCCTCAGTGTTAGATTAAGAAATATCTCTCCCCCACCCACCCACCCATGTCCCAGTGACCACTCCTATATTGTTACTACCAGAAACATTTTAGTATAATAATGATAATAATATCTATTAAAATAGTTTTCCGCATCTGTGCTACATTATACAGATTCTGTGATGTATTCATGTGGTAAAAACACCGCATTAACTATTTGTTAATTCTCACATCGGCTGATGATTTCAGTGGTCATATTGCTTATTTATATATTGTCTGGTTCACTGATGTTTACAAATTTAAATAAATCAACTGCGGCCGGGCGAAATAACATTAAAATGGCGTGAAATGTAAGAGCACAAGGAGAGCGCAAACCTCAACCAAGCCTCCATATGAACCAAAACCCTACAGCATTAAGGAATACTTTTTTTTAAATCCTGGATTGTAATTTGATCCGGGTCATCTCCAGATCCTAATGAACTATTTTTTTGTCTCGAGTCCAACCTCTGGTAAAAATTTCACAAGAGTCCGCATCTAACATTTCACATAATCCTGCTAACAAACACACAGACCTAACTAAAAATATAACCTCAATGATGGAGGTAATAAAAATTCATTGCACTTCATGAAATCCCTCATGGGAAAAAAAAAAAAAAAAAAAAAAAAAAGAATTAAATATGGAAAGTATAAATTTCACTGGAACCATAATTACCTTGAGAGGAGGTTATGTATTCACGAGCTTCTGTTAGCAGAAGTTTGTAAAAATCAACTGAAGCAGTCTTCAAATAAATGTGATGCAGGAACAGGCAAGAACCCAAAGAGTTTAGTGGATTCCAATGATCTGGATTGAAGAACTTTTTAAATGCTTTTCATCAAATATTTAAAAGATTTTTCCAAAAAATTACTAATCTGAGTTCCATCAAACTTTTGTGTGGGATCCCCCCCCCCCCCATTTTCTCCCTAATTCAGTCGAGTCCAATACCCACCCATCAGCCATACTTTTTCCTATGGATAGGATTAGGAATGAGCGCATCAGAGGGACAGCACATGTAAGACGTTTTGGAGACAGAGTCAGAGAGGCTAGATTGAGATGGTTTGGACATGTACAGAGGAGGGATAGTGAGTATATTGGTAATAGGATGCTGAGGCTGGAACTACCAGGCAAAAGGCCTAGAGGAAGACCAAAGCGACGATTCATGGATGTGGTGAAGGAGGACATGAAGGTCGTTGGTGTAAGAGAAGAAGATGCAAAGGATAGGGTGAGATGGAGGCAGATGATTCGCTGTGGCGACCCCTGAAGGGAAAAGCCGAAAGGAAAAGAAGAAGAAGAAGGCGGCATACTTTTTCCTATCGCACAACTGACCAGGGAGAGGCGAAAGCATGCGCACACACCCTATATGACATGCAATGCTAGCTAGCCACCTCCTTTTAAACTGTGGCACATGTGCATTTGGGGTGGTCTAACACACTCTGAGGGAAAGTGCTATCCCTCCCGTCATACAAATGAGCTCACAGACACCCATGATTGGCTGGCAAATTGCTATGAGTGACAGGGAAGTGAGAATATGCCATTCCCAATCCTGTGAGACCTCAGCCAATTAGCTCCCATGCGCTCCTGCTATGGATGGCTGTGGCATTAACTTGGACTCAAACTTGTGACTTCTGGGTAATAGTCACGCAACTTGTCGATGCACCACTCGGGAGCCAGTTCCATCAAACATGGTGGAGAGTTTGGGTCTTCGTTCGGCATAACCCATTATATTTTGGAGGTTATCCATGCATGGAAGAGCTTTTAAAACACACACACACACACACACACACACACACACACACACACACACACAAAATGATGAAAAATCCCTATCCTGAATTAACATGGTGCAAAATGTTCATCCACTAGGGGGTGACATTTTATTATAACTATGCAAGGTATAATAATCCATTCAGGTCTGGCAGAGGTATCTTTCACTCTGAGTGTCCCTAGATGTTTGTGCTTTTCAAAGGGTTCTCAAAGTGTAAGATTCTTTTAGAGCATTAGTCATTTATCAGACACCTGTTCTTGAGTATACAGTACTCAGGAAAACGTGTCTTAACTGTCAACTAAAATAAAATCTGCAAAAAACAAAAGGTGTCCTGTACAAAGATACACAGATACATGTCAGCACTGTGAGATGTGTTTCACACAGCCAGTCAAGGCAATTAGGTTTTTCAGTGAGCTATACGGACAGCACATTTTCTGCACAGCTTCTCTGACTGTCGTGCTTATTAACTGCTGAGCAAATCAGAATGGAAGTAGGAAAGATGCTGACCTGCATCGTGGTATAAAAGGTTATTTGTTAACAGTGTCTGTCTGACATCTCCCTCCAGCCATAATTAAGAGTAAGAGCCCCACTTGTGTGGTAAATCTGAAAAGGTTATTAACATTTTGCTCCACGGCACATGAAAGATGTCTGCCGTCATCATCCATTGTTTTTCGAGAAGAGTAAAATTCCCAACAGGCCATAATGAACTTTTATTACTTTCGCCTTCTGGACATTTCACCTTCTTCCCATTTACCAAAATGTCTCAGCTCACTTCTGAATGAACGAGAGCTCATTAAAACCAAAGCGTAATGAAAACTATAATATTTCACTGTCTGGTTAAGCCTTTGGTATATTAACAGGCTGTCTATGGGTAGAAAAAAAAAAAAAAAAAAAAAAAAAAAACAAGATATTTTCACTCCACATAAGAAGAGTTATCCTTTCTGGGGGCTTGATTTTAAAATATTGACCTTTTCTATTACTCATATTTCCGCATGCACTGTTGATCTCCTGGTTCTGCGTTTTGATGAGCCTGAGAGCATTGACTCATTTTCTATAACAGCGGTTCTGACAGTAGTGTCTGATTATAATGTAAATCACATATTTATGTTAATGTGCTTTTTATAATATACAATAAAGGAAACCCTTGCCTTTTGTTCAAAATCGGCTGGGACTGACTCCCACAGTTTCCCCCCACAAGGCCACAACCCTGATGGATAAGATGTGTGGATGAATAACTGGACCAAAGCATGTAGTCATGGCTAAGTAGTCAGGACGATGTACAGTACGAGAAATCCAGTGGGGCTCTACCCTTGCTCGGATCGTGCACATGAATTATGTGTGTACTGGCCTGGTGTCAGGGTGCTGGCTTACTGATCCAAAGGTTGGGGGTTCAAGGCCCAGTATTACCGAGTTGTCACTTGAGCTGCCACCAGCATGTTTCTGCCCTGTAATGGTCTGGCGAGGTATCTAAGGTGTATCCTGCCCTTGCCCTGAGATGGGTACCAGCCTCACCATGACCCTAATTAGGATTAAGTGGCTGCCTCTTAGCGAGAAGGTACGGAGTAAGAATCATACACCTGACAAGATTCTGTCTCTGAAGTTTAGAAGTTCTTTCAGGTTTCTCATGGTGCTAATGTTTCCCTTTGCAGTACAAAGATATGCAAATTAGGTTCTCTTGTGACTATGAATTTCCTATAGGTGTGAATGTGAGTGTGTACGGTAGCTGGAGTCAGGTAAGCCCTGCAATAAACTAGTATTTCACGGTGTTATATTCCTTACATAATAAAATGAATACTGTACCGTATTTTGAAAGACATCTGACTTTGTATTTCATTCATTAATTTTCAGTAACCACTTAATCCTAATTAGGGTCAAGGGGAGCTAACTGGGTTATCAAAGGCCGGCCATGTCTCTCACTGTCTCTGGTATGAGGTTCATGTAAAAGAACCATTGCTGAGTTGCATGTTTCTGCCCTGCGATGTCCTAGTCAGCTGTCCAGGGTGTACTCTGCCCTCGCTCGGAGTCGGCTGGAATGGGTGCCAGCCTCCCTGTGACCCTAACTATGCTTAAGTGGTTACAGAGTATGAATGAATGAATTTTCTTCCACTGCACCACTGGATCAGTTGGTTATTCTTAATCACTTCTTACACTTAACTGACATCATTAATATGTTGATGTGAGACAGACATTTTCCTCTCGGTTGACACATTTGTTTTGGCGCCACACTGATGAGGAAATCACTGCACTGCCAACAAGGAGACTCATAGCAGCTTGTAAATGTGAGGTCACCCTAAAAAATGAACTTTGCAGATCACTTTTAGTGACTCGGGAAGGTTATTTACAAATGCCACCAAGTTCATAATGTCAAAGAAATCGTTTATCCGGAGGGTCGCCACTGGCACGCGAATATTTTATGTCTTTGTACAATGTTCACGATGATCTGTGATCCGTTGCCAGACCTGTTGGACTCAAAGTCCTGTTTAAGCAATTTGGAAAGAGATTATAGAGATATCAAGCACACTCTAATAGAACAATGTTGGAGTCCATGTGATGTGTATGTCAGTGAACTCTGCTGTCAAAAATTGGATTAAAGGATCTGTTAGAAAAAGTGAACATGGCTTGGTAAGTCCTCTGGGTGGCTCCTATAAATCTGGGGGCTTTTAAAAGATGCAGTTTTAAGAACTGAATTCTGAATTGGGTTATTATTGAACAAGAGTGCTCTTGGTGCCGTCTTTAAAATAATTGGGTCATACGCGTTGTGACAAGTGCACATAATGGATCTTTTGGTTGCATCTGATACAAGGAGCAGTAGTTCCAAATTTGAAAAAGGAGACCAAATACAAGTTAATAATATAACTGAGCACCAAAGATTAGAGGTTTGGGATTTCTGACAGGTCTAAGATCTGCTCTCACAGCAAGCAGACAAGACGTACACTGGAAAGTTTCTCATCTATTTCTATCCTATGAATATTTCATCCAGTGAGAAATACAGAGGTGCTTAAAAGTTTGAGAATTTTTTTATGTCCGCATAAATATTAATTAAAATATCATCAGATTTTCACACAAGTCCTACAAGTAGACGAAATGCAGCCAGTTAAATTAGTGAGATTGTTTATTTATGAGGAAAATTATCTCGTATTATATATTAGCAATATTTTATATCAGGAACTGTAAAGGTGCCCATAGCCTATGTGTCTTATTTTTGTACTGTATTAGATTTATATAGCACTCCAGCCACACTGAATAGCATGCTCAAAGCGCTCCCCGGCGCCCCCTGCGCTATGGGCACCCGTCACCACCGTGCGGCACCAGTTATTGCGTTGTTCTATCCTTTTGATGCTGAGCGCCAAGCAGGAAGCAACAACTCCCAAATTTTAACATCTTATAGTATGACGCGGCCGGATTCGAACCCCGACCTTCCGGAGAATAAAACGGACACTCTACCAACTGAGCTAAATCCCCGGTTTAATTTATTTAATCCCCGGTGTGTTTTATTTCCCATTATTAGTTTATTTTGTCTCAATAGAAAAAGGTTTCCTGCTAAAACCACTCAGCCCTTGAGCTTTTTTTTTTTTTTTTTTGGTTCCCATGGTTACAAAAAGCAAAAAAACAGAACATATTAAGAATTATGTGTATGATAACAAGAGATTGAAGCTTACACACAGCTATAAGATTACCGACAGTTAATGTTTAAATATGGGAATGAGTGAATTCCATTTCAAGTTGAAATTTTCTGTATCATTGTTTCTCCTTGTAATAAATTCCTCCACATAAAATATTTCTTTTAAGACATTTTTGGAATTGGAAAATTTGGGAATTGTTTGTTTTTTGCAGAAAGACTGGTTTGATTAGCAATGCATTATTGAATATACAATGTGCCAAACCAAATCAAATATTTCGTAACAGTTTGATTTTGTGGTAAATTATAAGTAATCCAAAGTTGAAGTTCGTTCCAAAATTTCATAGTTTCACAGCATTCCCAGTAATCATGACACATCCTCTCAGGCATATCATGACAAAGACTACACACATCATTATCAATCATATTCATTTTCAATAATTCCTTTTTTGTATAAACAATTCTACGCAAAAATCTGAACTGAAAATCTAGACGCTTGACATCTTTCATTTTATATCTGTATACATTGAAAACTGTGTACCAGTCAAAATTACAAACATTAAATATTTTTCCAATTTATTACAGACTTCAAGTTTGTTGTTTGTAGCTATGAATTTTTCATAAAACAACCTTGAACCTTTGGAATTCTTGAAGATATTTCTGTGGTAGATAGACACTGATGAACAAGTTCTCGAAAGGGAAAATTCTTAAGTTCTTGATAGCCTTTTTCCAATTATCAGGTATGATATCAAGCAGATAGTTATAATCTAATATTGTACCTCTTATATCGTATTTTTCCTTTAATATTTCAAAGGGAATCAAACCGTCTTCGTCATACAAATCTTTAACAGTCAACATGCCTTTATCCGCCCAGTGCTGACACATGAGTTGGATTTTTATAATTGTGATTGAGCCATAATAGGTCAGCAAAGATGTCACCAATGTTGTCATCTTTGACCTGAAATTTTTTATAATAAGAAATCCAGGCTTTTATAACACCTCTCCAATCAGGGATTTTTAATGTTGCGTTTATGATCAATATTGGCTCCGTATCTGAAAATATCTTTATAAGCAACATTGCAGGGGTTTGCCGTAGTTTATTTTTTTTGCAATACCTACTTAGAGTGGAAAGTTTTAATGCTTCAATAAATGTTCTTAGATCAACCATACCCAACAAACCTTCAGTCTTTAATCTTTTCATAGACGTCCTTTTTACTTGACCATTTTTGTCATTTCAAATTAATTTAAAAAATATCTTCTCAAGGGATTTGATAACGTCATCCAGTGGATTTGGGAGTGAGCTGAGAATGTGAACTAATTTTGAAAGGGCTCGGGTTTTTATTACAGTAATTTTACCAATCAGAGTCAAATTTCTTTTTCTCCAAACTGCTAATAATCTGTTTATTTCTTCTAGTCTTTTTCGAGTATTGAGCACCTATACTAGTAGATCATTGAGGCCTGGATTCAATTTGATTCCAAGTACTTCAAAATCTCCCTTATACCACTCAATGTTCAAGGTTTTACATAACGTGTCTTCACTTCCTGTCTTGGCACCAATCCAAATTGCTTTAGTCTAACCTATGTTCATTTTCAGGCCCAACATAGCTGCATGTAAACTCTCTTCAGTACCATCAAGGAATAATTCAGTATCATCAGCATATTGACCTAATTTATACTCCTCTTTATCAATAACAATGCCTTTAATTCTATCATTATTTCAAATCATACAACCTAAAATTTCAGCAACAAAGAGAAATAAATATGGCGATAGAGGATCACCCTGTCTGCAGCCTCTTTCATTATCAAAGAAATCGGATAAGTGTCCATTTTGTATCACACAAGAACTTGTATGATATGTCAATATATTAACCCACCTCGTGATTTGTGAGCCAAAACCAAATTTAGTGAGTACTATCTTTATAAAATCAATCAAAATAAGTAATCCTGGGATATTACTTTGTTTCGTTTCAAACATTATGTTGTATAACAATCTTGTGTTTTCACTGATAGTTCTACCTGGAATAAAGCCCGTTTGATTTTCATGGATGAGTGAGTCTAATGTCTTTTTCAAGTGGTCGGTTATACAAGAACAGATTATTTTGTATATTGCATTAAGAAGAGTAATTGGTCTCCAATTTTCCACCTTGTTCTATCTTTGTTCACTTTGGGTATGCAAGTTATAAGTCCCCACTTCATTGTCAAAGATAATTCGTTTTTATTATTGACATCATTTATAAATCTAAGAATCCATATTTTCAAATCTTTCCAAAAATTTTTTTAAAAAATCAATTGAAATTCCATCGATACCAGGACTTTTATTATTTTTCATATTCTTAGCAGCATAATTAATTTCCTCCATTTCAATGTATCCTTCTAGTTTATTTTTTAAATCATCATTTGGGATGGGTATGGGAATACAGTATTGTCAAGATCAGCCTTCTGCTCAACATCATCATTGAATGAATATAAGGTCTTATAAAATGTTCTCAGCTGTTTCAAAATTGATTTGTTATTTCATCATTATCAGTTATGATTTTATGTACAGATTTGCTGACAAAAGATATTTTTTCAAAGGCTACAAAAGTAATTTGTGGGTTTTTCGTTTTCTTTATATCATTGAATTCTATTTCTTATCCGAATACCTGTCATTTCCTCTTCTTTCAATTGCTTCAATTCTGTCTTATATTTTGAGAGTTCAGAAAGGCTGTTTTCATCAGTATTTTGAAAAATTTTTTGACTTTGTCACAGTCTGTAATCTTTAATTCCAGTTCTGTAGTCTTATATTTACTTTTTTTAAAAAAAAAAAAAAAAAAGATGCAAAAGAGATAGCTTTGCCTCCCACTTTCATCAAAAAAGTTTCTAAAAAATAACCTGTCACTTATTTTAGGTTTAATATTATCAAAATCCAGACCCATGTTGTTAGAGTAAGAAGAGTCCGTTTCAAAGTATTCATCAATTGTTTCTTTTAGGATAGATTTGACTAATTTGCTATATTCAGGATGAAGAAGTAATGAAGTGTTAAATTTCCAATACCTTTCCCCCCTCATATGATTTATAGAGTTTAAAAGGCTTTAAAGATATAGTCGAGTGATCAGATTTACAGTACGCCCTTGACTATTCGCGGTTTTGCACTCACGGTTTGCATATTCGCGGCTTGCCGAGCAACTGTCACATCATTCAATTTCAGTCAATGTCTGTCCTCCTTCCTGCTGATTGGTTGAGATGATGTAACGCCCCTTTTTTCCTCATTCGCGCACAAGTTGTCAATGAGCCTTTTTTAGTGTGTTTTAATTACCAGTTAAGCTCTATGATGCCACTCAAACGCTGTGCGTCTTCTCTGGCTAAGTGATAGAAAAGGTAATGACGTTGGATGTCTCTTCTGAAGAAATAAGACCTTCTCCTGAAGAAACGACAGTTTCCTCTAAAGTGCCTGAAGAGGAATAATCATCTGAACTGTTGTAAAGCTGGAGTATTAAAGTCTTTTTCAATTATTATTCCAGTACAGTGCCTAAGTTAATGTTTAGAATGTTTGTCCTATAAACACAACCAACACGCTCACCTCAATTAAAACACACTTCTTAAGTCCTTTCCCTTTGAATGTGAGATGTTTGTTGCAGGTGACAAATGGAGCTTGTGAGATGAAGCGCGGCTTATCCGGACTTCTGATCTTTTAAGTGAGCAAGTGCACTTGCGCACTTGAAAGATCAAACTTTGTGTGTCACCTGCAACAAACACCATGCATTCTAGACCCCACTCATTTCTCAAAATATTGATGTCTCCCTTAGCTAAATGAATATCTTGTAGACATATGATAGAAAAATTATATATATATATATATATATATATATATATATATATATATATATATATGTATATATTCATAACTTCTCTTCTTTTACTCGTTTCTCAGACCTTGACAGTTTGCTGAAATAATTTTTATATTTTTAATATTCTCTATACTTTGAGTCATTGTATCATTTGTGTATACGGCATTGTGTAATATATGAATTCAATAGGATGGCAAAATGTCGGCAAATTGTCTCAATTGTGCAAAAATCAAGTAAATAACAGAAATTATGTAGCTATTGGTACTAAGGAAATAGAAAAGAATCTGGTTTAGCACCATGTCATTGTCAATATGAAAACCTACATGGGTAAAAGTGCACATAGAATGAGCATAGAAGGGGAGAAAATATAACTTCTGTTTTATACTTGTAAATGCATGGGAACCTTTTTTGGATAGATAAAGAAAAAATTTAATTAAAGAAAGAAGAAAAAATAAATTAGATTTGGGAAAAGAAATAAAGAAAGAAAAAGAAATTAAATGGTGACACTGCCAGTAGTTTCCAAACCTTGGCTTTTGAAATAAATTACGACATGAATTTAAAGTCACACAAGTGTCCACTAATCACAGTTCGAGTTCAACACCACACGCAAAGATCTGAAGGGGAGAAACCTTGTTTCTTTTCAGTAAGCAAAGGTCTGCAATTCGAACACACGATCGTGGAGTAAGAGTCCACGGTCTTCCAGCCTTCCTTGGAATTTTTCCTTGTCTGAAGAGTGATCGTTAATCCTTGCTCCAGTATCCTGGTTTGGATTTTCTGTGTTTCCCGAAAATTCCACGCTTTGTTCGCCAGTTTGCCCCTCGATTCCTTAAGGACAACAGGGAGATCAGTACGGATACTCATCCTGTGAGCGCGCAGGCAGGACCATCCCTTGCGAGCGGAGTTGATAATGTGCTCCTTATTGGCCATTTTGACGAACTTTATTATGATGGGTTTTGACATATTGGGGTGGAAATTACCAGGATCGGTACTTGTTCGTGGTAGTCGGTGGATGTTGACACAGAGGATTTTTTCCAACTCTTTCACACTGAGGGAAGTACAAAGTTCCACAAGCGCAGACCGAGGGTCTTTACTATCAGGAATACCATACACGAGCAAATTACTCTTCCGAAAATAAAGCTCTTGAGTAAGTAACTTGTTGCCACACCTCTTTTCCATTGCAGCCATCTCCTCTCTCACCTTTTGTATTTCACGTTTATTGTCCTCTATCTGCTCAGCATTATGCAAGACGGAGATTAAAATATCATTGGTCTTGTTATGCAAGTCCTTAATTTCATCTTTCATTGTTTCCATTTTACTCACCAGTTCAGCAGTTTGAACTTTGATAGCTTGTAGTATGAACTCTGAGTTCATCTAGAACCGGGTCAGCTGGTACAGGAATAGTCACCAGCGTGGTCGGCATGTTCGTCGACTCAGGTGTTTTGTCAGCGCTGGTTTTAGCTCGGGTTTGAATGTAGTCATCCAAACTTGCAGTGGCAGTTGTGAAGTGAGTACCTGAGTCAGCTTTAGCTTTGTTCCCCTTCTTAGTGGACATTTTCATTCAGTTTTCTGGCCAGGTTTGGAGAACGTGAGAGACTAGCGTCTTCTCATGATGACAGCGTCAACGGAAGTGTCAGTGTCACTTGCCCTCGAGCTTAATAGCTTGTATCTGAACCACTTAATCCTAATTAGGGTGACGGCGAGGCTGGCGCCCATTTCAGCCGACTCTGGGCGAGGGCAGAGGACACCCTGGACAGCTCGCCAGGCCATCACAGGGCGGAAACATGTTGACGGCTATGCAGCTAATCTTGTCGAAAGTCAACAATGGTTCTTTTACACTTCTCACCATAGACAGTGAGACATATGGGCAGCCTTTGATAACCCAGTTAGTTGCACTGGGGGGACAGCAGTGACAACCGTTGACAGTGGGGTATGAACCCCCAACCTTGCGCTTGGCAATCCAGCACACCGCGCCACCACTGTCCATTTTGTATTATCTCAAGCTTAATATCTCAGGAAGACATTGTGGCCAATTCCACATTTAGCTCATGTCCATGAAGTAGGTCAGGAGCTATAGCAATGAGTTCTGTCTGTCCTTCTGTCCATCATACTTTAGTTTGTGGACCTTTACTTGCTGTATGCTGAGGTTGGGTATGCTGGGTATTCAGACTTGGCATGCTGGCTCATTACTATGAGTGTTAAAATGAATTTTTGTATGAGTGACCTTGACCTACTTTTCAAGGTCACAGAAGGAAAACTGTATATTAGGTTTCGGGTCATTCACTCAGCGAGTGCTAAAGCTGCGGCTTTCAAACCTGCTAGGCTTGTTCAATAATGGAATATTATGAAATGTTCCTTTTAACAGGAGCATCATGAACCCCTGTGGTCTCTTTTATTTTGAAGAGACAACACTGTATTTCATGTTTATTTACCGCATTATGCCTGGGAAGTGAATAGTATAAAGTACATTGTACACTCTGTACACTGTATAAAGACACAGTAACAATAGATAAATCCTTCACACATACCTCCTGACAGCTTTTCAATAATTTATATTCTTTTTGTTGTTACTTGTTTGTTTGATTTACTTTGTCCATCCATCCATTATCCACCATATCAACTATCTGTCAGGGTCATGGGGAAGCTGGGGCCACAACCCAGAAGAAACCAATACAGTCGCAGGGAGAATATGTAAAGTCCACACAGGAAGGCTCTTGCTGGTTCATAGATTTAAACACTGATTATTCTCACTGTGAGGTGACTGTGCTGAACACTATTATTAGTAATTGTCCAGTTTGCCCATGTTTCTGAAAAGCTGGAACTAGTGTGAGCTTCGGACCACCTGCTTCATTACACAAATCACCCAAGGCAAAAATCTATCTGACCATAAATAAGTGGATTACAAAGTGGATTAATTAGTCTGCATAATCTTTTCTCAAATCAGTAACATGCAGTTATGTGGAAATACTGATTAAAATGAGTGCAATAAATTACAGCCCAAAGCTGTCCCATAACTCGCCTGCCTGCACAACATCACACCACATCTAAAACCAGGTGCACATCATTTATGGTTACAGCCATAATAGCCACAAACAACTAGAGGACTTTGCCAATCAAGAGACCTTCTGAAGCTCCATTCAATTACAAAGAGTAATGAAACTAGGATCAATACACAGTGAGAGATCTACTGATAAGGGAGTCATCACATCTTACCAGATAGCCAAACGGATGTCCGATGGATAAAAACGTTCAGAAAGAAAATCATCTAATGGTGAAGATCATCTCCGTTGCTGCTCCAGGCTCCTGTTTCGGACCAGGTGGCATACATTCATTCATTTATTTATTTTCTGAACCGCTTAATCCCAATTGGGGTCGCGGGGGCACATATCCCAGCCGACTCTGGGCGAGGGCAGAGTACATCCTGGATGGCTCGCGAGGCCATTGCAGGGCAGAGACATGCTGACACCTATGGAGCCTACTCTTGTTGAAGGTCAGCAATAGTTCTTTTACATGCCTCACACCACAGACAGTGGCCGGCCTTTGATAACCCAGTTGGCTGTACTTGAGGGACAGGGACAGTCTGTTGAGGGTGGGTCTTGTGGTCAATGATCCAACAACTTTACCACCAGGTCACCATCGCCCACCCCCGCTGACAAATATGTTGGTTATACTGTACCGTACGTATCCTGAAGTCCTCGGTTCTGAGCTGTGGGCTCTCATTACATATCTATTATTCATCACGTCCCAGGAATTCCTTGTAAGGAGTCATTCGCAGAAAATGCATCCATGTCAATCACATCTCAGGGTCACCTGTTGCATGTCAGGTGGTAGTTTGGCCAGGTCAGGTCCACCAGATATGAACAGATGCCAACTAACACTGGAATCTATTCCGAGTTGTTTTTACCAGATTAAACAGATTTTGCCTGATGAGGAATGTATTTGCCTAAAGACATACATACAAGAAACTTGTGAAATTCAGATTCTCCTTCGGATGTCTATTTACACCATCTGGCAAGGTGTGACTTCTCCGTAATAAAGTTCACTATGCTCTTTCTTTTGTCTGTTTAATGCTGGACCCAAAGGTGCACTGGTTAGGGTGCTGTGCTTATGAGTGACAGGTTATGGGGTCAAATACCTGTTAGACCCCCACCGTGCTAAGGTCCCTGGACAAGGTCTTAACCACAAGTGTGACTCAGTCAACCAAGCAGTATAAATGGATACCAGTAAAAAGAATACTGGAAAGGTAACCTGCGATGGACAAGGGTCCCATCCAGGAGGAGTTGAACTTGTAGTTGTTTCATGGTATATGATGAGACACTAACTTTGACTGTGACAGGCCCGCAGAAAATGTCTGGTAGAATGGAAGGTGACAAAGTTGTGTCCATGTCAATCGACTTGAACACAAAAGTGGAGGTTGTGTTCATTTAATGGCCAGATGGTTGTGACAAAAAGACATATAATCGTTCAAGAAAAAAAAAAAAAATCTGCATTCTGTCAGGAAAGAACAGTGGTGAAAATACCTTTCAGCCCCGACTCATCATTAATAATCACGGAGTGGAATAAAGATCCGTCTCAGGGTCTGTGTAAAGTCTGACAATAAAGCAAAATTATGATTTGATATCAGTTTTGTCCTGTTTTTCTCTTTATTACTTGGATGAAAGCACTGGGCTACGTTTTCCTTATATTTGTTTTCTTTTTCTTCTTTTCCTTTCAGCTTTTTCCCTTTCTCGGGAGTCACCACAGCGAATCATCTGATTCGCACGTTTGATTTGGCATAGGTTTTTACGTCGGATGCCCGTCCTGTCACAACCCTTTAGCAAGGGACAGAAACACGCTGACGGCTTTGCAGCTCCTCTTTACGAAAGTCAGCAATGGTTCTTTTACATGAACCTCTCACCATAGACAGTGTTTTCTAAGCAGCTTAAACCTAAACTCTTTTAGAAAGAGGATAGCAGCCTGTTTAAGCCTACCTTGCTGCAGTAAGGCACACATCAAAAGCAATCAAAACTCACTCCAGCTTGTGACAAGCATTACATTTGCACTAATAGGAAAGATGGTTCAGTATTACAGAAGCACTTATAGTGTGCCACACAAATATTGGCACCTTTCTTGAAAATCCACCTTGGTGTTATTACATCATTTAATTCGAACACTTTTTTTAAAATACAGTGGTACCTCAACTTACGAGTGTCCCTAATCACGAATTTTCCTTGTTGCCCCAACCAACAAGCAAATTTTCTACTTACGAGCTCTGCATGGAAAATGGCTTATCCGGATTGATTAGCCTTGTATTACTTCTGTGTGTATTCCTCTGTGCTCCGAGAATGCCTTGTACAGTGCTTCTCAATTATTTTCTGTGATGCCCACTATAGGAAGAAACAACCCCCCCCCCAAAAGCAACTGAAAATTATATCATTTGCTCGGTGCTTTGTCCCTACACCACGGAAAACAGTGAGAGGCCACTGCAAGTTTAATAAGTGTGATTTCGCATCCTCTATACTAGCTGGCAGTGGCGCTCTCACTGCCATCCTGTATACTAGATGGCAGTGAGAGCGCCCCTCCCATCTAGTGTAGAGGATGTGCAATCACACTTATAAAGCTGGTCCACCAGTTCATTGACTTATTGTTTATTGTTAATTACAGTACAGGGCTTCAATTCATGCGGCATCAGTGCATCACGTTTTTTTTTTTAAATAGACAAATAAATATTCTTTGAATTGAAAAATAAGGAAATTGTCACAAAAATGCCGGAAAAAAAAACCCCTAAACCAACACAACCAAAAACCTTCCATCAAAACTAGTTACATTGTAACTGAGGTGCACATGTGAGTGTATGTGTGTGTTTATATTTTATTTAGATCTTCTACATTACTTTTGAATGTTTAATTGTTATTATAAGCATTTATAGCAGTGAATATGTATTTATTAATACTATATACACATATACATATACGTATACATCAGACAAGGGGGGGGGTGATCTCACAGATTTCGATGATCACAAGTGGATCTCAGTGCCAATTAACTGCGGAAAGTGAGGGATCCCTGTATTATTAATGTTACTGTATGTGTTATTATTGTGATAATGTTTATTGTTACATGTTTATCTTAAATATATTACATCAAAAATACATGTTTGTGTCAGGTTATACGAGTTTGGGAGGGGGTTGGTATGGATTAATTGGTTTTCTATTGTTTCCTATGTGAATTTTTGTTTCATCTAGCAAACGTTTCCACTCTACAAAGCCGTTGGTTTTCTGGACATGTACTTTTGTAACCTGTAACATAAAAAAAAATCTGGAAAATTGGTGCCATGGTGGGTAGCAGTTACACCTTGTAGTAAGAAGGTCCTGGGTTCAAACCCTTGGCTCTGTGAGGGTGTCTCACTGTTGAGTTTGCATGTTTTCTCTGTGCTTGTGTGACGATACGGAGTACTCACGAGTCTAATTGCTGACAAATTTCATATAACTCTTTCACATATGTTCATTCTTTGTGCTGAAAAGTATTTGATTGAGGGCAGTGGTGGCCTGGTGGTAAAGGTGCTGGATCACTGATCCCAAGGTCATAGGTTCAAGCCCCACTCTCAACCCCCCCCAGTGCAGCTAACTGGGTTATCAAAGGCCGGCCATGTCTCTCACTGTCTATGATGTGAGGTTCATGTAAAATAACCATTGCTGACTTTCATCAAGAGTAGCTGCATAGTCATGAGTGTGTTTCTGCCCTGTGATGGCCTGGTGAGCTGTCCAGGGTGTACTCTGCCTTCGCCCAGAGTCGGTTGAAATGGGTGCCAGCCTCCTATTGACTCTAATTAGATTTAAGTAGTTCAGAAAATGAATGAATGAATGAATATGCCAAGCCACTTAATCCTATTATGGTCACTGTGATGCAGGAGTGTATATCAGCCAACACTGGACAAAGATAGGGTACACCCTGAACAGCTTGACCACCCTAAACCTCCATTGCAGGTCCAGAACACACACACACACACACACACACACACACAAAACCATTCACACTCACACCAATGGGTAATTTGGAACAGCCAATTAGCCCGATGCGTATGTCTTTAAACTGTGGGAAGGAAATAAGGTACCAGGGGAAAACCCAAGCAAGCAGAAGGAGAGCATGCAAACCCCATACAGTAATACCATCACCGAATTCTGGACTCAACCTAGGACCCCCTTGCTGTGCTCCAGACCATATTAACCTTCATATTACCATGCTGGCCACATATACACTATATAATTTAAAAAAATAAATAAAAATAAATATGTATATATATATATATATATATATATGGAGAAAATAGTTGGGCCTTCCCAAATTGCTGTCACAAAGTTTGGAAGAATAACTCGTCTAGTTGTCTTTGTACGTTGTATCGTTAATATTTTCTTTCACTCGAGTCATGGGGCCTACACAGCTAACAATTTAACAATTTATGTTTTGACAACATTGTTATAACCTGATTGCTCAACCCTACTGTGCCAGGCTTACACAGCTGGACCGGTGCTACTGGGTCATATCAGCTTCTGTATCCTCACTGGCTCCATCTTCGTTTAAGTTTATACAGTGCAACCTCGGTAGTCAAACAGAATTCGCTCCAATGATATGGTCAATTACCGATTTGTTGGAAGAGTGAAACAATATTCCCCATGAGAAATAGTTAAAAGTCGATTAATGCGTTCAGATGAACATCTACGTCCGTCAACACAGTTGTGTATATAATTTGAAAATGAGGTGCATTTATGAAACATATGAATTATACAATACATACATTAATGCAAAAAAGTGTCAAGCATAATAATAGTATGTAATAATTAACCTAATTATGTACTGTATTTACAGTAAATACCTTTCTGGTTATGATGTGTCAGTGTATGTGGATGGATGGGGAGGGAGAGATGGGGGTGGGTTATTGCTTTGAGGGGGCGTGGCGGTTTGACCCTTCATTGTCTCTTGATCGCAGTTCTCACGACTTTTCTCTTTTCCTTTCCAGTATTACTTCTGCTTTTCTCAGGACTCAAGGTTAAGGGTTAAATTAGCCGTAATGTAATGAATAAACAAAATACGCAGTACAGTGGTACTTCACCTTACAATAGTCCCAGCAAACAAAAAATCCAGGTTACGAAAAACATTTTCCAAAATTTTTTGTCTCTGTATACGAAACAAGTTCTCCTTACGAAACGTGCCAAACGCGTCATTCAAACAAGGCTAGGAGGGATGACGCAGCTCCCTCCCATTGGCTGTCTCCCAACATCCCGGCCCGCTGGCCTCCCATTGGCTGGGAGGGATAACGCAGCTCCCTACCATTGACTATTATGAAGCTGCATCTCCCATAATGCTTTTCGTGTAAAGGACAGAGTTACTGTTTTTTGACTCAGGCTTTTAACCTTCCATAAACATTGGTAAGATTATAACTCTGCTAAGAAGACATGGTCAACACACATGCGCACATACACACACGGGCGCACGCACACACACACACACACACGGTTGTGATTTCCGGTGCGAGTGAGAAGAAGAAACAGACTCGAGTGATATCACAAAGGAATATGGCCAAACCCGTCTACCATCGGTATGATATTGAAGCAGAAGGAGGTCTTAAAAGGTATACTTTTGTCATTTTTAAAGGGTTTAGGGTGTAGTATTGGGGGCTTTGGAACGAATCACGCGTTTTACATGTAAAATGCGGTTCAATTTACAAAACAAATCTAGATTAATAAAAAGGCTCTGGAACGGATTAATTTCGTAAGGTGAGGTACCACTGTATAAGACTCTCTTTCAGTCGCTGTTCAAAGTACTGAACACTGTGCATGCGTTCAACACGCTCGGGTCGAACTCGGATCATTAGTTCGAACACCAAGGCAGATTTTCCTCATATTTTTCGATCGAACTCCGATTTGTTTGACTAAAGAGTCGTTCGACCACCGAGCTTCCCCTGTATCATGTTTTCTAGCTCAAGCCTGTAGTGTTTGCGATCACTGACTCCTGTATCTGTGTTGTCTTCACATCGTGGACCATAAGAACAGATTCTTGGTGAGAAAATAACAAAGTTTCCTTCCTGATTTTAGTGAAAGTTTTGAATTTTTTTTCGCAGCTTAGTTCAATGAAGAGTGCCAGTAATACTGGAGGACACTAAAGTTTCACTCGGGTTGTGCAGAAATATCATGATGTATTTAATCACAGCATATTGTACAGTATATATTAGCATGTATAATAGTGTCAACTCTACGTGTTAGGTTTTGACAGCCGTTATCTTTATTTGTTGTATTTAAAGTGCTGCAAATCCTCCTGTCCTTCCAGTGTGTCTTAACACAGAAAGCAAGCCAGACGATCAAAAGTAATCAGTGTTTATATCCACGAAAATATCAGATCCTGTCTGCTGTTCTGGCTTCTATCTGTCTGCTCTTGGTGTTGGGTCGATGCAATATTGTCCATTGTTCTGTTTTGCTGTTGTTGTTAGGCCCAGGCCAGGTATTGAAAGCAGATAGCAGTGCTTCTACCTAACTCGTCGAAAGAGTAATGTTTTGAAGTCAACCTGCTTTCACCTTGGACCATCTCTATCAATATTTCATACTGAAGACATCACTGTACTCTTGGATTTCACACAGCCTGGAGGTTCGTATTGACTTAAGTGCTTTACTGCAATGAGAAAGTGCAAGCAGCTTTCATGTGTGTTGTCATTTCTTTGTGAATCCCACAAACAGCATCTGTGCGCCCTAGTCTATAATTCCCAAACCTACAACATCGTTTAAATGTACTGCACTGAAGCTTACTGGGTTTAAAATGTTCCAGAATATAAAGCAGGGGTGAGCGGTCCTGCTCCTGGTGATCCACCTTCTTGAAGAAGTTTGCTTCAAGGCTAATTATTCCCAACTGACCATCTTAAATCAAGATTTAAGACTTGGAAATGAAGACTAAAAGTGATGGTTGAATTTATCCGATGGGCCCCATTAGAGTTGAACTTAAAATTTTTAGGACGGTAGATCACCAGGAACAGGATTCAGCACCCCTGATATACGGTATGTTGGTTATGAAATCAATTTGACATTATTTCATGAGAACTTTTGACATTTAGGCTACACATTGACATAGGAGTTAGCACTCTTGGCAAGAAGATGCCGAGTTCAAGCCCTGTGGCCAGTGAGGGCATTTCTGTGTGGAGTTTGGATGTCCTCCCATGAGTTTCCTCGAAGTAGTCCTGTTTTTTCTCACAGTCCAAAAACATACACATTGAGCTAAATGGCAGCTCCAATTTGCCCCGAGGTCTGAACGTGCGTGTGAATTTGTTGTAGATCCGTGTTGGACCTGTGATGGATTGGCTAGCAATTAAGGGTGTACCTGGCCTGGTACAGGGCTCCGACTTTCTCGCGACCTTAAATAGATTGGATAAAGCTGTTCAGAAAATGGAAATACATGAAACACAAGGAGACGTTTACCTAGTGGTAAAGGTGCTGGATCACTAATCCCAAGGTTGGGGGTTCGAGCCCCACTCTCAATGGGTTGTCACTGTCCCCCCCCCCCAGTGCAGCGAACTGGGTTATCAAAGACCAGCCATGTCTCTCACTGTCGATGGTGAGAGGTTCATGTAAAAGAACCATTGCTGACTTTGAACAAGAGTAGCTGCATCGCCGTCAGCATGTTTCCGCCCTGCGATGGCCAGGCGAGCCGTCCAGGGTGTACTCTGCCCTCGCCTGGAGTCGACTGAGATGAGCGCCAGCCTCCCCGCAATCCTAATTGTGATTACAGAAAATGAACAATGACACTCAGTTTAAGTGCACGAGTTCCGGTTTTCTCAGAACCAGAACACAGGGGTCCCTGATGATGACGTTCTTGAGATATAGAGACTGTCAACCATCATTGCAGAAATTCTTGCTTCCTGTTCCCCAGTCAGAGAAAAGTTTTCCTTTTTCACAACACGGATGTACTATAACTGCTATGATGTGCTGTTTTTTAAAATCAGGAAGGATTAAAGGCAGTCGAGTTATATGGACATAAAGCTCTGTAACAAACTCCGAAATAGGATTTATTGTGGAGAGTGGATACATTTCAGCTTCGGTCCTGCCAAGATGAAGCTTATATTATTCCATCTACTTTGATGTACTTGAACTGAGGCATGAGATTAGTGTGTAACCTTTCTCAGCATCACCCATACTTTGTGTGTGATATGTAATCATCATGTAATAATATAACTTACATTACAGAAGCAAGTTTATTTCATTTCGGATTACGTTGATCACACGGACACAAAACGCTTCCATTTCCCTTCACACCCTTTTTCAATCCTGTCAAACCATGATTTCTGTAATTTAACTCTGTCATAAGTCAATTATTTAAACATGTTTGTTTATTTGTCTGTTTGTTTTTTCTATCAAAATTATTTAAAAAAAAACACACATTTCAACATAATGCTGTAACTAGTATTTATGACATGTATAAAACTGATGCAGCTGAATTTGGAGGTAAATGCACATGCAGTGTACTGAGTCATGAATCACGATTAACGATGGATGGGTCGTTTCATTTATTCCATGTCTGTATATTAATTTTTGTATACACTGAAGACATTTGTTGGGAAGTGGTGGCCTACTGATAAAGGTTCTGGATCACTGATCTCAAGGTTGGGGGTTCAAGCCCCACTCTCAACGGGTTGTCACTGCTGTCCCCCCAGTGCAGCTAACCGGGTTATCAAAGGCCGGCCATGTCTCTCACTGTCTATGGTGTGAGGTTGATGTAAAAGAACCATTGCTGACTTCCGTCAAGAGTAGCCGCATAGCCGTCAGCGTGTTTCTGCCCCGAGATGGCCTGGCGAGCCGTCCAGGTTGTACTCTGCCCTCGCCCGGAGTTAGGATTAAGCAGTTACAGAAAATGAATGAATGAAAAAATTTTGTGTTTGGAAATTGAAAGATGAATTTCAGCTTTCTTTCCCTGATTGCTCAGATCTGCAGGTGTGGGGCTTTGGGGGCCTCCCCCAGAAAATTTTTCAAAATTTGCAATTGAATTATGAAATCTGGGGCCAGCTGGAGATAAAAGTGTTGATTAAAAAAATCTAAAAACAAGAAGAATTTGTGCGTGTACTGACAGAATTCCGGTGGTTTTAACTTTTATTCATAGTTCATTGGTAGATTACAATTTATTATTTAATGAGTGAAAACCACAACTTCTAATATCAACTCGAAATCAGCAATAAAAATCATCTAAATCAGAATCAATGTCTGACAGCCTCGCAGATGCTCACACGTTTCAGCTCTTCTTTAAGCTTCTCCAAGTGTTGTCCACTTTCTCATACGGAAAGTTCCTCCTGCAAGGGGAAAGGAGCTTCATCCTCATCCACGTCCCTCACGAAGAAGTTCAGACCATTTCTTGATTTTTTTTCTTGATCAGGTTCATCTGGCTGAACCCTCGTTCCACCTCAGCCATTGTACCTCTGTGGTACAAGAACCAGTCTGTATGTGTGTTGTCCTTCAATGGCCTGGTGAGCTGTTCAGAGTGCACCCTGTCTTCACTGAGATTTGGCTGAGATGGGCGCCAGAATCCCCACAACTCTATTTTAGAGTTAAGCAGCTTAGAAAAGAAATTAATATCTTAAACTATTAATTCTGAAGATTTTATTTTATTTTACTTGACTTGAGCTGTGGGTCACCTGCCAATACTGTATTTGTTGGACGGATGGAAGGAAGGAAGGACGAATGAATGACATGAAGACCAGAGCACTGATTTTGAAACAAAAACAAGCCATTTTGAAGCTGTGTGTGGCCAGTACAACCATCTGGAATGTTCTAAAACAGAAAGCAATCACGGATGTACTAACACCTCGACATTCACAGAGATTCTAACTGAGAAGTTGTTCATGCTGTATGACAATCCCCCAAATCACACTGTTAAAACATGAAAAATATTCATATGGGGAAACGAGTGGAAGGTTTTAAGTCGATCACCAGAACATATAATGTAGGGGTCACAAACCTTTTTGAAACTGAGAGCTAATTCTTGGGTGCCGATTAATGTGAAGGTCAATACACACTTCTAAAATAACACATTTGCTCACTTTACCTTGAATTATATAGTGGAACCTCAACTTACGAAAGCCCCAACAAATTAAAAATCCAGGTTACGAAAAACATTTTCCTAAATTTTTGTCTCTGGATACGAAACAAGTTCACGTTACGAAAGCGCCATCTCAAAAAAATAATAAAAAAAATCAAACAATGCATGAGTTGCTCTCCATTGACTATCTCCCAACATCCCACCCTGCCGGCCTCCCATTGGCTATCTCCCAAAATCCCGCCCCGTCGGCCTCCCATTGGCTAGGAGGGATGACGCAGCTCCCTTGAGCAGCAGCTTGTTTCATGAGTTTTTCGAGTGTGCTCATTGCAACTTTATTTTTTGGCTCAGGCTTTTAACCTTGCATAAACATTAGTAAGATTATAACTCTGCTGAGAAAACATGGTCAACACAAAGTAAGTACCTTAAAAGGTATGCTTTTATAATTTTTAAAGGGTAGTATTGGGGGCCTTGGAACGAGTCACGTGTTTAACATGTAAAATGTGGTTGAACTTACGAAAAGTCCAGGTTATAAAACCACTTCCGGAACAGATTCATTTCGTAAATTGAGGTACCACTGTATGTTATTATTAATAATACTCATCTATGTGAAGATATTGATTTGATCAAAAAAAAAATTTTTTAAAGCACAAAAATTAGATGTAGCTCAATGGTGAGTGGACCTATTCTAAAAATAGCAGTGAATACACCTGCAGGTGACTCATGTTGTCCTTGTAGGTGACTAGATTCCCGCGGGAACCATGTTAGTGACCCCTTGTATAACGCTGTGGAGTATGCATTTCATCTCCCTGAAGTATGCCTGAATAAATCTGTGAAACAAGTCTGGAAAACATCACAGAAGAGAATGAACAAATAGTTTGCTGATATCAGTGGGGAAATGGCTTTATTATAATGGAGTTATAGCTAGTGGGATGTAAGTAAATAGTAAATGTCATAAATTTAATGTAGAAATGTACTGTACTTTAAAGTACAGTAAAGTTCAGTATTTAAACTGTAAAGTTCAGAATTTTTTTTGTCCCGGAAGTTGAACAAAATACGGAAGCCAAAAAAGCTTCGAAAAAGTGCAAGTAAAGTCGAGACAAAACAAAAATAAACGAGGGAAAAAAAAAAAAAAAGAGAGAGACCGAGAGGGAGGGGGAAATGAACGCTTTCCGGAAGTCCGGAAGTTGTTGAGCTGTATCACCCTGATAAAGCTAAAGCTCTCAGCACTGTGAACACTTAACAGTGAGGTCATGAGCCACTTCCGTAAGGTTTTGAAAAGAAGGCAGAAACAAGACACGTTAGAAATGTTGTTCAAGAAAAGAAAGGGACATCCTGAAGAAGAGTCATCCATGCCAAAGTGAGTAGCAAGAGAAAAAACACCTTTGGCTGATTTACCTGAAGCTGTTATGGAAGGGGATCCTTCTCCTCTCTCCCGCTCCAACATTTATGTATGCCAACTGCTCACCACCACAAAGGTTAAAATTTTATCTTTATTGTTCTTATGTTTTAACTGTACTGTGGTTTTTATTTTCGTGTACTGTTTTCAATAATTTTTCACTTAATTTGCGGACCTATGGTATGAGTTACAATACCATTAACTTCTGTTCAAAAGACAATGGAACGGATTAAGACCATTTACATTATTTGTGATGGGAAAAATAGATTCGGAATGCGACCAAATCAGAATTCGAACAGCCGACTGGAATGAATTGAGGTCGAGAACCGAGGTACCACTATACTTACAAAATTTCTTTGGGTTGAGAAAAAGTGGGAGGGGGTTCAGCCCCTCAGTTCCGCAACCCCTGCCAGATAGATACCCACACAAACCTCATAAAACCCACCAAGGAACGCTCTCAAAGAAGTCAGGAGATTCTTGCTGCTTTACACCATGCTGCCTTATTCAACACAATGTAAACATGAAGAAAATAAAGCTGAAATTCTGATCTGTCGTCACTTTAATCTCAAATGAAAATGGCTGGACTTCATTCAGAGAGCAATAGAATTGTCTTACTAAGCCGAAGGTCATGGTTCAAGCCTCACTATAACCGGGTTGTCACTGCTGCCCCACCCCACCCAAACCCAGGTCAGCTAACTGGGTTCTCAAAGTCCAGCCAAGTATCTCACCGTCTGTGATGAAACACATGTAAAAGAACCACTGCTGAGCCACTGAGTTGCTGTGAGCTGTCTAGGGTGTACTTTGCCCTCGCCCAGAGTCAGCTAAGATGGGTGCCAGCCTGACCGCGACTCTAATTAGGATGAAGCGGTCCGGTAATTTGGGAAGGGACTAAAAACAGCCTTTAGTGTGGACGCTATGTATGAACGGATTCAAATTCTTTAATTATGTCTTTATAAATGAATCCAGTCCAAAGTCAAATTCACAAAGGAAAGAAAAATCTGTATCTAAAAATACTATCAGAGAGAAATGACCCACAAGTTGCGGTGGCCGGTTCTGAGTGCAGAGTTCTCTTTTATCTTGGTGAAAGCCACAGTATTTCAGCACTCATCTCTTCTGAGAAGATCTAAAGGAGTGTAAAAAAGATGAGACCTGAAAAGGGAAACATTTATCACAGAGGTTTTGGGCACTCAAGCAGCAATCAGTCAATGGCGCATCACATTTAACACATTGCTTTCAAAGCCACAAGTAACGGGCTTTCATAGTCATTAACTTCAGACACCATGGATGAAATATTGATCAACATGCAGGTGTCACAGGCCATGAAGGATCACGCCGAGATGCCTACAGTCTCACACCGGCCGGGCGTTTGTGCAACCATTGTGTCCTCCCCGCTGTGCTCAGGTGGAGATGAATAAAGCATAGTTTATGTTCTGTGATGGGTTTTAAACGCTCTATACACCACACGGGTACAAATTCCCAGCTGCTATTTCAACCGTACTCATCTCAAGAGACTGTAATCTGAAGAAATGCGTTGTTTTTCTGGGATTGCATGAAAACTTTTCATTACAACCAGACCTGATGAGATTTCACATGAGACCGCACGATGGCATAGTATTTAGAACATCTGCTTCACAGCAACAAGGACCTGGGTTCAAGTCCCGAAATTCTCGGTAGAGTTTGCATGTTCTGTCTGTGCTGCATTGAGTTTCAAGTCAAACATTTTTAATCAGGCCTGATGGAAATGCATAGTTATTGCTGTTCTCTCATGAATCTGATGGCTTATTTAAAAATGAAGTTGATCAATAAGTCAGTAATCCACCGCCATGAATACAGCGCAGTACTCGGTCGACATATGCACCTGGCTGAGAGAACATTACAAAGAACCCATTACTGTTACCAGTGTGTTATATAAAGAGAGCACAATGGGTGATGACTCTCACATTTCTGCTAATTTGATAAATTGCTCTTCTGTGTCATGGGTGGAAGCACTTGCTCCTATATAAAGCGGGTACAGCTCACCGTTTCATCAATGCCCCATGTTAGATTAAATTAGACCATTATTCTGCCAATTATAATACCCACACCGCTTTATTTTCCGACTACAAATCCCTAGGAGATGATATTATCACTTATTAGTATCAAAATCATAACCTTACCCAAGAGTCACAGTGTGAGCCTCTTCGAATAAAAGGCAGACTATGGTATTGTATATTCCTGCATGACAGTTTTCTCCCTTTTTCTTTCGATTTAGGTCAAGCTGTTTGGATGACGGGATGTAAGCAGAATGTGGAGCAGACCTGCAGCTGAAGTGGGGGGAAAAAAATCTGCATGTACATGCTTCGCTGTGTTATGTACAAAAAAAAAATAAGTCAGAGTAGTGATGTGTGGTATAAATGGAATACAGTACTTAAAATCTCTTTTTGACAAATCCAAATTGCTGTGTGACAGATCAGCTCATCCTCCATCGATTTGCTTGCATTTCTTGATGTGCAATTATAAGCAAACGTGCTCAGCTCCCATTGAGGATTTTTTACAATATAGATTACAATATAAGCAAGTAGGGCTGCATGGTGGAGCAATAGCTATCACTTCTACCTCACAGCATGAAGGTCTTGGGTTCGAGTCCCAGGCTTGGCTTGAGCATTTCTGTCTGGAGGTTGCATGTTATCTCGTATACTGTACTTGTGTGGGTACAATGGTCTTCTCCTACAGTCCAAAGACATGCACATTAGGCCAATTGCCTGTTCCAAATTGCCCCAAGGTGTGTGTGTGTGTGTGTGTTGCCGTCAAAGGTCTGGTAAACCGTACATGGTGTACCCCATGTTTACTCCCTGCTGCCACCCTAGAGAATTACCACAATTCCTTTAAAAAAAAGAGCATTAGAATAAGATTGACGCTGCTCCACGCTCAATCAGTGAATATCAACCAATGAAGGTGGAGAAGCAGGTTATTACGAAAGGTTAATGACAGGGCTGTCAGGGTCGTATTTGTGGATTTAAAAAAAAAAAAAAACCTCAGACGACCAAAATGGTTTACAGAAAAGAATCAGAAATAACTTAACAATCAATGGCAATGTATAAGCACAGACGGAGTAAATATGATGGAAAGAACGGGGGGGCAAGGGAGCGAATGCTGGCCACACAGTAGCCTTGTTTTTTTCTCATGCAGCCGACAAGGAAAATTTGGACAATTGAACAGGAGCAGGGTTGTCATAGTAGAGCTGTATGCTGGATGTCTACATGCAGTACACTCTCAAATACCTTTTAAGGGGTTACATTTGCATAATAAAGGTTTATGTGATGCAGACATCAAGTGTAATGGATTCTTGGCATAATTTAGTTTGCAGCAATGTCATGATACTTGTCCATGAACACACACGAACACACACACACACGCATGTGCAACACTCTTATGCAGGCACAGTTAAGCATCCTGACACATATTTGGAAGGTGCGAGAAAAGTGTGTCTTGCTTTTTATTTGAGTTCAAATCAAGTATACCTGAACATCTGGTCCATTTTTATGCGATACAACATTTGTGCAGTCGTACTCAGATAGATTGAGTCTCAATCACAAGGTGACTTCTATTGCACTGTATGACAAATTAACAACTAAACAGTTTTTAATTCAGAATTTGGTAATGACATTATGCCTGAAATATTCTGTTTGTGTGATTAAATCTGCCTCGATATCAGTATCAAGCAGTATTCAACTCAGTTTCTCAAGCCACTTTCATCATCATCAAAAATTTGCCAAGGTATGTAATAAATATAGGAAAACACTATACAGTACGTAGATCTAAAAGACAGCACACTCAAGACATTTTTCTTTCCTATTCATTTTCTGTCTATAGCCTGCCATCTGCTGGTAATACAGTATATATAATTTAAATATGAGACTAATAAACATACCTGCCTGCTTATAGACATGTTTTTAAAAAAAAATATCTAAGCATAAAACAAATTATATATTTGTGTGTGAATCATAGATTATTATAGTTATATATATATTTCCCATTATTCCTCACAGATATTTTAAGCAAGGTTAGTAATTATAATTATATTAAGTGTTGCTCTGACTTAGGAATTATACTGTAATATTTTACAGTTTTAAGGTCTTTAGGATGTTATATGCTTAACACGTGGTGTCTTGGTCGATGTTAAAAATGAGGTAACAGGTCTCCAGATGATCGGATCCTACCCTGTGCTGGAACTGTGGCTGTAGGTCCTCTGGTTTCAAGCCATTCACAAAATGTTCACTGATCTCCTCATAAACTGAAGGACCAACATTCTCTGCAAAATAAAAAGAAAGAAGGTCTTATTTCACAATGGAAACCAATCATCATCACATGCAACTATTCAGATTTTCATTGACTTGGACTTTTTTTTTAAGTGGTGCAGCAGGAAAGGGCTCAGTCCATCACTGGGGAATAGGAGTTTCAATTTGGAAGCCACCTACCTAATGGACAAAACTGACAGTGCAGAAACACAAGAACTCAAATTATTCGCCAAAATCAATGGAAAAGACCAAACCAAAAGCTCAGGTTCCAGAACACATTTTATAAAGGCTGTGTATGACTCCTGGACCGAGGGCTGACGATGCAAATTCCTGAAATATTATCATCTGTTTTTCATTTTATTTTTCAAATCACTTTATCGTTTCGGTTCTCAGGAAGCTTGGAGCCCATCCTCACCAACTCGTGTCAAGGCAGGGGTACACCCTGAATGGCTTTCCAGATCACTGTGGGGCCAGTATACCCATACACACAACCGTTCACACTCATGTTCACCAGGTCATCTAGTACAGTACAGTACTAGTCCTTCGCAAAAAATTAGCATATTGTGATAAAGTTCATTATTTTCTGTAATGTACTGAATAAAATTAAACTTTCATATATTTTAGATTCATTGCACACCAACTGAAATATTTCAGGTCTTTTATTGTTTTAATACTGATGATTTTAGCATACAGCTCATGAAAACCCAAAATTCCTATCTCAAAAAATTTGCATATTTCATCCGACCAATTAAAAAAAAAAAAAAAGTCAACCTTCAAATAATTATGTTCAGTTCTGCACTCAATACTTGGTTGGGAATCCTTTTGCAGAAATGACTGCTTCAATGCGGTGTGGCATGGAGGCAATCAGCCTGTGGCACTGCTGAGGTGTTACGGAGGCCCAGGATGCTTCGATAGCGGCCTTAAGCTCATCCACAGTGTTGGGTCTGGTGTCTCTCAACTTTCTCTTCACAATATCCCACAGATTCTCTATGGGCTTCAGGTCAGGAGAGTTGGCAGGCCAATTGAGAACAGTAATACCATGGTCAGTAAACCATTTAGCAGTGGTTTTGGCACTGTGAGCAGGTGCCAGGTCGTGCTGAAAAATTAAATCTTCATCTCCATAAAGCTTTTCAGCAGATGGAAGCATGAAGTGCTCCAAAATCTCCTGATAGCTAGCTGCATTGACCCTGCCCTTGATAAAACACAGTGGACCAACACCAGCAGCTGACATAGCACCCCAGACCATCACTGACTGTGGGTACTTGACACTGGACTTCAGGCATTTTGGCATTTCCTTCTCCCCAGTCTTCCTCCAGACTCTGGCACCTTGATTTCCGAATGACATGCAAAATTTGCTTTCATCCGAAAAAAGTACTTTGGACCACTGAGCAACAGTCCAGTGCTGCTTCTCTGTAGCCCAGGTCAGGCGCTTCTGCCGCTGTTTCTGGTTCAGAAGTGGCTTGACCTGGGGAATACGGCACCTGTAGCCCAGTCCACTGCTTCCACAGGTCCCTCACAGTCTGGAATCGGCCCTTCTCCACAATCTTCCTCAGGGTCCGGTCACCTCTTCTGGTTGTGCAGCGTTTTCTGCCACACTTTTTCCTTCCCACAGACGTCCCACTGAGGTGGCTTGATACGGCACTCTGGGAACAGCCTATTCGCTCAGAGATTTCTTTCTGTGTCTTACCCTCTTGCTTAAGGATGTCAATGATGGCCTTCTGGACGGCAGTCAGGTCAGCAGTCTTACCCTTGATTGCGGTTTTGAGTAATGAACCAGGCTGGGAGTTTTTAAAAGCCTCAGGAATCTTTTGCAGGTGTTTAGAGTTAATTGGTTGATTCAGATGATTAGGTTAATAGCTCGTTTAGACTACCTGAACATGATATGCTAATTTTTTTGAGATAGGAATTTTGGGTTTTCATGAGCTGTATGCCAAAATCATCAGTATTTAAACAATAAAAGACCTGAAATATTTCAGTTGGGGTGCAATGAATCTAAAATATATGAAAGTTTAATTTTTATCAGTACATTACAGAAAATAATGAACTTTATCACAATATGCTAATTTTTTTAGAAGGACGTACATCCATTTAGCCCAGTGCTTCTCAATTATTTTCTGTAGCGCCCCCTCTAGGAAGAACAAAAAAAAACAATTCACACCCCTCCCCCTCCCCCTTCAGCACCGTGAGTGACTATAAATACTGTGTAGTATTAGAAGTATTGTCGATAAAATTATTATTAGTACACCTCTGCGTAACATTTTATCTTTATTAACATTAAAAACAAAAAAGGAAAGAAATATAGGTCAACTTACAACAAAGAAAAACTTCATTAATGTTGCTTTTTAATCTGTAACAGAAAAGATTTAAAGTGCACCAATGTGCCTGCAATTAAAAATACATCCTTATTTAAATTCATTTAACTTACTTATGTCTTAATATCTCCGTCTCTCTCCATCTTTCTCTTCGTTCCTGTTCGAAAATTTTTCGTGTTGTTTCTTGAGGGGTTGTTTACTGCACTTCATATCGTTTGCTCGTGCGAAAAACCGCTACACCAGAGCGCGACAATGAGAGCGCCACTGCCAACTAGTGGAGCGGAAGTGCAATTACACTTAATTCTCGTACACGATTCCAGAAAACCATGTTCCCCAGGGTTTCTTCAAACCCGCCCCACTTATTTGAGAAGCACTGATTTTGCCTAATGTGCATGTCTTTTGTAGGAAACTGGATCACCCAGAAGAAACCCAGGCAGGCACAGGGGGAACGAACTCGGCAAAGAAACACCCTTGCTGAATACAAGACTTGAACCTAGGACCTTTTTGCTATGAGATGGACATGCTAATCACTACATCAACATGCTGACAGTGACAATTATGACATTCATAATTATCAATCCCACTACATCTATCCAGGAAAGATGTGATATTTAGATTTTTATTCATGAACACAGACAGACAGACTGACAGACAGACCGACAGACAGACAGACAGACAGACAGACCAACAGACAGACAGGCAGGCAGACAGACAGGCAGACAGACAGACAGACAGACAGACAGACAGACAGACAGATAGATAGATAGATAGATAGATAGATAGATAGATAGATAGATAGATAGATAGATTGACGACTCTGACCTATGTACTTTTCTCTCAGAGTTCTCATAGTAATCGAGGAACCACCGCTGTCCTTCAACTCAACAGAATGACTTCCTGAAAGAGTCTGCATGGCATTTCGAGCACAGCTCACCACTTCAACCAGTTCGTCCTCATCCTCAAAGTCATCTGGGTACTCCGTAACATCGGCATCTTCCGCGGAATTGGAACATGGACCATACAGTGCATAATAAATATATCAATAAATTTCACATAAATTGAACATAACAGCCTGGATTCAAGATAAACACTAAATGTATAAATACCTAGGAGACAATAAGACTACAATTTTCAAATATCATTCATTCTGAACCACTTGATCCTAATTAAGGTCACAGGGAGGCTGGGGCCCATCTCAGCCGACCCTGGGTTAAGGCAGAGTTATACGCTGGACAGCTGGACAGGCTATTACAGGGCAGAAACACACTAACAGCTGTCCAGCTACTCTTGACGAAAGACATCGATGGTTCTTTACATGTTCCTTATATACTCTCAGCACAGACAGTGAAAGACATGGCCAGCTTTGATAACCCAATTAGCTGCACTGACGGAACAACCCATCAATAGTGGGGCTTGAACCCCCGACCTTGGGATCAGTGATCCAGCACCTTACCACCAGGCCACTGCCCCCATCCAAATATGATGGTTTCATTGTATATCATGATATATGGTTAAAAGCAATTTGTTTTGAAATAGGAAGTGACTTTGTGTATAAGTGGAACACTTCCTGCACAGATAATGTACTGATTATATCCAACACGAACACTTTGCAATGTCGGGGTATGCATGCTAGTCAATGTCTTTTATGTTTTCCTGACACTGAACCTTTTGTTTTTCCTTTGTGCACAGCCAATTTTATTTATTTTCCCATAATACTTAAAAAACGAGAGGGAGAAATCTAAGAATTAGGATATTTGAGTATTATGGGAAAATAAATAAAATTGGCTGTGCACAAAGGAAAAACAAAAGACTCAGCCCTGGATAAGAAGATTCCTCGTGGCATTTAGTACCAAAATCATAACTTACAAAAAGTTTAAAATTAGAGTTTGTTTTGTGAGCTGCCCTGTTTTTAACCATGCAGCACTTCTCAAAGCTGTAACTTTTTTTTATTTATTTATTTATTTTTTTTACTAATGCACGGTAATGTTCTAGTAACTGTTCTGCACTTTCTCATTATGATATACTGTCATCCTGATATGTGATCACACACTGTGGTCCATTCATTCATTCATTTTCTAATCTAAATTATTCAATCCTAATTCGGGTGATGGCAAGACTGGTGCCCATCTCAGCCGACTCCGGGGCGAGGGCGCAGTACACCCTGGATGGCTCCCCAGGCCCTCACAGGGCAGAAACACGCTGACGGCCATGCACCTACTCTTGACGAAAGTCAGCAATGGTTGTTTTATATGCGTCACACCATAGACAGTGAGAGACATGGCCGGCCTTTGATAACCCAGTTCGCTGCACTGGGAGAAAGAACAGTGACAACCCACCGAGCGGGGCTTGAACCCCGAATCTTGGGATCAGTGATCCAGCACCTTACCACCAGGCCACCTGCCTACCATGGGCCATAAAGATACGTAATTAATTTAGTCTGAAAAGCATAAATGTAATGTAAATTTCTCAGTTGGTGTCTCATTTGCCAATCATCTCCACTCACCATGCAGCGCTTCTGCACCTCCTTCATGCTCTGAACTCAATGAAGATGAATTCTTCTTTAAATAATCTTCATTGGAGGACATACTATCATTTTCATCAAAGTCTTCTGAATATTCAGACTCGGTGTCAGCGTGTGCTGCATCATCCTGTACGTTGAAAAGTGCTTGACCATTTCCTTCCATAATCTCAGCTGAATGCTGATCGGGCACTTCGATACGAACAGTGTCATTCCAGGTTAACGTAACATCTTCACTCTCACTAGGTCCAGCATCAGCAATAACCTTTGTCAGTTCTGTCTCCTGCTGCTGAATAAACAGTTCCAGATGTTCCTGCACATACGGCATGGCCAGAATGCAGCTAGCACTCGGTCTGATCTCTGGAAACAAGCACAGCATCTTTTCGATAAGCGTATGAAGGTCAGCTGAGTAGCTATCAGGCACCTGGCTGTATTCACCCTTTATGATCTTATGAAACAAACTCAGTAGATTCTGAGCATTAAAAGCAGGTTTAAGTGCACAGAGCTCATACAGTAAGCAGCCAAGGGCCCATATGTCAGATTTGGTGCTGTACGGTACATCCTGGCATAGCTCAGGGCTGAGGTAGCTGGGTGTTCCGACACATGTTGAGGCCATGTCCAGTGTGTGGTTCATGATCTTTGATATTCCAAAATCTCCTAACTTAACCATCCCTCTCTTTGTTAGCAGTACATTGGAGGGCTTAATATCTCTGTGCAGAATTCTAACAGAGTGAATATAATTGACCGCCATGACAATCTGCACAAACCATTTCATAACCACAAGCTCTGAGAAATATTCTTCCGGCTTTCTGCCTTTAATCTGGTCATCCAGAGTCCCACCATCACAGTAATCCATAGCAATGCAGATGTGCTTTTTTGCCGAGTCATAGAAAGTGTTGCTCCATGTCACAATATGGGGGTGTCTCAGATTCCTCAGAATTGCAGCTTCTTGCAGGACGCTCTCTTTGGACTTGATTTTTTGAGAGTTATCAATTACGATTTTCTTTACGGCATAGAGCTTTTTTGTTTCTTTTTGTCTCATCAGCAGGACAACACCTACGCCTCCTCTGCCAAGTTCAAGAATTTGCTCATATGAGTCCATGCTTTTATCCATACCAAAAATATTTATTATTCAAAACTAAATCAATTAAACCACTGTTCTCTGTATGTCCATTCTGTCAGGCAGTCTGAGTCATCTAATCAAACACATCTGCAGCAGTAGTAGTGGTAATAGTAATAATAATAATAATAATAATAATAATAATAATAATAATAATAATAATAATAATTAACACCTGTATTTTTAGTTAAAGTGTTAGAGGTCTGCTAACAGTTTAATTAGTTTTATATTGCTAGCTGCTAACCAGGTCGTGTTGTGTTTATCTCTTACCATGTAAAAATATTCAGGTTAATTTATTCATAAATAGTATACATATATATAAATAAAAAAAACAACTGCATCAAACTGAATGTAATTTAGCATCAACGCCGCTTTAAAAATCTTTATAGATACTTTCTAAGAGAGCAAACGAATTAATTTAAGCCATTACAGTACTGTCATCTCCTCCATCGACGGTTTGTTGTGACTTTTTCGAGCCGTTTCCATAGTAACAGTGCCGCGTGCTAAGAAGCGGAATTTTGATTGGTTCAAAGAGAGGCGACTGAATCATGAATCAGATTCAACCCGTGAATCAGAGTCGATTCAGTTCAGCAATTGGACTTGACTCTTTCTGTGCTCAAAAGGTTCACTGGCAGTTCTTTTTTGACAGCTGGATGGAGTTTGTTTGTCTTTTTCTATCACAGGATTGATTCAGTGCAGTCTTATATACATCAACAGCATTGGCTTGGGAAAATATTCATTCATTTGGTGAACCGCTTGATCACTGGGAGGCTGGAGCCCATCTCAGCCGACTCTGGGCGAGGGCAGAGAACAGGCCAGAAGCATGCTGATGGCTATGCAACTCTTCTTGACGAAAGTCAGCAATGGTTCTTTTACAGCCTCACACCATAGACAGTGAGAGACATAACTGGCCTTTGATAATCCAGTGAACTGCACTGGGGGTGGTGGTGGTGGGGGGAGGGGCAAGTGACAACCTGTTGAGAGTGAGGTTTGACTTTGGAGATCAGTGATCCTGCATCATACACCCAGGCCACCACTGCTCCTTTTTAAAATATATTTACCTGAATGTTAAACCATTTGCATTATACTGTACTGTATTGGTAATAAATCTTTCATTTCACAAATACACTATATCTATATGATTTAATAATTAATTAATTCTTTCATTCATTTCTTTGCTGAAACACTTAATCCTATTAGGGTCATGTGAAGACTTCAGCCTACTCAGCTGTCTCTGGGTAAAGGCAGAGTACACCTTTAACACCTCGCCCATTCTTCGCAACACAACACATACACAAACGTTCACATTCATTTTGACCCCTACGTGCCGGTTGGAACAGACGGTTAGCCTAATGTGCATGTCTTTGGACTTTGGGAGGAAATTCACGCAATGCCATAAATGTAAATAAACATAATATCTGGTTTGATGCCATTCATGCTTGGACATTGATCAGTTTCTAGTCAGTGAGAAACTCATAGGATAATCCGGCCATTCAGTGCATTCAGGTTGTTTGTTGACATTATTTGTAAAGTTGCTGAGCCTTGACTTAACCAATTGAAGCTACCCCAGGCTATAATACGATCTACAGTGGCTACTATACATGATAGGTACACCTCTTCATGCACTTCCTTTCTTAGTCTGACACACCCATGGCTCTAATACGGTACATCTGCACTCAGCCGACCACATGATAGTTTTTTCATTGCTCGAGAGTCCAGTCTTTATGCTCCCTAACTTGTAAAAGCATTTATGGGTCAAACAAATGCTTTTAGATGATCTGAAATCATGCTCAGACAATTTCTTTCATAAAGATGACACTTGGGCAGTGGTGGCCTAGTGGTATAGGGTGCTGGATCGTGATTGGCGGTTCGAGTCCCACTCTGCACACGGTTGTCACTGCCCCCCCAATGCAGATAACTGGGTTACCAAAGGCCGGCCATGTCTCTCACTGTCTATGGTGTGAGGTTCATGTAAAAGAACCATTGCTGACAAGAGTAGCTGCAAAGCCATCTGCGTGATTCCGTCCTGTCATGGCCTGGCGAGCTGTCCAGGGTGTACTCTGCCCTCGCCCGGAGTCGACTGGGATGGGCGCCATCCTCTCCGTGACCCTAATTAGGATTAAGCGGTTACAGAAAATGAACTGAACTGAAGATGACACTTCAACACTATTCCTTTATAGTTCTTCACCCAATTCTATCATAAGCTCCTTATTTGTTTTCTTTGCTTGATGCACGCTGATAGTTTCACCTTCTGAAGCACAGGAACATCCTTTCCATGTGTCCAGGAAATGACTTTCAATATTATGGTTTAAGAAATGAGAAATTTAGCGCAATACACTTGTTGCCTTCTGAATTATTCAGTTGTTATTATTATCCAATTAAAGGCTAAAATCTGATCTGTAACATCTTTAGCAGGGCAGTGTACGTGTAAATGTAATAAAGTAAACAACAACGCCGACTATCATAATAATGGATCTGCCTTAATTTTGTAACAAATTCCAATGACAACAGACAGATATGTATGCAGAAATAAATAATATCAATAGCAATCAAATAACAATCTACGGTTAATAATTTTAATTGTCCCTGGTGCATTAAAAAGCAACAGTGGGAATGTCATCATTCTCTCGTAATGCCATGGTTTGACACAGGTGAGGATGTTACAACCACAATCTTCAGAATGTAATCATATTCATAGGCGTTGGAAGCAGTTGAAAAGTGGGGGAGCCAAGGCAAAGCAACATGCATGAATAAAGCTAAGTCAGCCGGGGGTCTGGGGTCATGCTCCCCCAGAAACGTTTTGAGTTTTTAAAGCCCAGATGTGAATTTTGGTGCAATTTCTGTGTATAAATTACGAATAATGTTTTGCAATGGTTTGCATATCTTCACAAAAATATATTTGGAATTTAAACCAAGCTTCACTTTTGAGAAAAAAAATAAAATATAAAGTAACACTCTAGAACATTGAAAATAAAATAATAATGTTTTATTTCAAATTATTTGACATCATTAATATATATTAATACATCGAACGGCATAATGTATATTTACTGGAAGTTCCAACCTCAGCATTCTACTACTAATATACTCACTATCCCTCCTCTGTACATGTCCAAACCATCTCAATCTAGCCTCTCTGACTTTGTCTCCAAAACCTATTACATGTGCTGTCCCTCTGATGTCCTCATTCCTGATCCTAATCATCATCATTACTCCCAAAGAGAACCTCAACATTTTCATCTCTGCTACCTCCAGCTCTGGTTCCTGTCTTTTCCCCAGGGCCACTGTTTCTAAACCATACAAAACTGGAATTATTATCTACTTTATATAATTATCTAACTCTTTAGGGGCAGTGGTGGTCTAGTGGTATTGGGCGCTGGATCACTGATCCAAATGTTGGGGGTTCAAGTCCCACTCTCCACAAGGTTGTCACTGTCCCGTCTCCCCCCCCCCCCAGTGCGGCTAACTGGGTTATCAAAGGCGGGCCATGTCTCTCACTGTCTATGGTGAGAGGCATGTAAAAGAACCATTACACAGACATAATTATATAACTCTTTAAGAATGTCTCTAGTAGGCCAATGTCTGTCTGTCTTCCTTTCAGCTTTTTCCCTTTTACTCGGGAGTCGCCACAGCGAATCATCTGATTCACACGTTTTATTTGGCAGAGGTTTTTACGTCGGATGCCCTTTCTGTCACAACCCTTTTAGCAAGGGACAGAAACACGCTGACGACTTTGTGGCCTACTCTTTACGAAAGTCAGCAATGGTTCTTTTACATGAACCTCTCACCATAGACAGTGAGAGACATAGCCCGCCTTTGATAACCCAGTTAGCCGCACTGGGGGGGGGGACAGTGACAACCTTGTGGAGAGTGGGACTCAAACCCCCAACCTTTAGATCAGCGATCCAGCGCCCTATACCTCTAGACCACCACTGCCCCTGATAGGCCAATAATCAAGTTATTTTATAATTTTTAACGTTACAAAATATGTAAACATGTAAATGTTTCATTTTCAAGAACATTTATTATTAATATTAAGATAAATTATGACATGCTTTTATCACTTCAAATCACAATGTTTCCTTTAATTCAAATTAAATTTAACATTTGAAGTTATATAAAAAATATAAGACTGGAAGTATATATCAAGACTGGTGTCTGCATATAATATCCATCTGTATGTACATGTATAAGAATCAATAGTAATTCTACAACAAAAGTTTGTGAATGAATCCATGTATTTTTAACACATTATATTGTAGAATACAGTGCAGCTAACTGGGTTATCAAAGGCGGGCCATGTCTGTCACTGTCTATGGTGAGAGGCATGTAAAAGAACCATTGCTGACTTTCGTAAAGAGTAGCTGCAAAGTCGTCAGCGTGTTTCTGTCCCTTGCTAAAAAGGGTTGTGACAGGAAGGGCATCCGACGTAAAAACCTCTGCCAAATCAAACGTGCGAATCAAATGATTCGCTGTGGCGACTCCTGAGTAAAAGGGAAAAAAGCCGAAAGGAAGACAGAACGAATATTGTAGAATATTGTACAGTACAATAATAATAATAATACTTATTTTCATATTTAACTGTTTCTTTAAAGACAAATGTTTATTTGCCAAAGTAGTTCACTCGCCTCTCGTTTCTTGATACAAAATCGTTTACTATATCATCCATACAAATACTGTCAAGACACTTGTAGTTGCATCAGAATCACTGAAAGTACAAACTCCTCGATCAGATAATAACACACGACTCAATTAGTATCTGCTATTAGTCGTGACTTAGCTGTCACAGCCTCTACTAATTTTGTATTCAACTGTAAAACTGGGGGGGGGGGGGCAAACAGGCTATTGGCCCCCTAGATTTTAAAGCGCCCCCCCCCCCCCTCCTACACCTATGATATTAATGTTGCAGAGACACTTTATCTACTAAAGTACTGCAATGGAAGGTTGTGAGAATTCCTCTACTAAAGACACTGTTTTCATCAGCAAGACACACTAGTCAAGCTGGTGTATCATGTTTTTCAATAAGTAAGGTATGTTTCAGCTTTTTTAATTCGGTGCCTTCAGTAAACACTTTACATGTATCTTGAATAAATACATAACAGCCTTGGCCTATCCCATAAGCAGGTATGAAGTAATGTGGGTAAACACCCTGAGTGCATCAAGGGCAACTTGCATACAAACCGTCACAGACTCATTCACACTTATGGTGCTGTAAAGTAACAAGAAGACTTACCAATATATTTTGAGAATTGGGATGAAAAAATGGTAGAATTTAAAGGAAATAGATGCGATTGTGGGGAATGCAAAATCTGTTGTCTTTTATAACCGCCCTATAATCTAGGAATGGTCTTGTGGTTCCCATGATGGTTTGAAGAAGGTTTGCTGAATGTTCTAATAACTCTTATTTAAGTAGAACCTTTTACAAACCATTAATGTTCTCATAATCTTAAGATAATTATTAATTGTAGAAACCATAGAACACACAAATAAGCGGTTCTTCTTCTTCTTTTCCTTTCGGCTTTTCCCTTCAGGGGTCGCCACAGCGAATCATCTGCCTCCATCTCACCCTATCCTTTGCATCTTCTTCTCTTACACCAACGACCTTCATGTCCTCCTTCACCACATCCATGAATCGTCTCTTTGGTCTTCCTCTAGGCCTTTTGCCTGGTAGTTCCAGCCTCAGCATCCTATTACCAATATACTCACTATCCCTCCTCTGTACATGTCCAAACCATCTCAATCTAGCCTCTCTGACTTTGTCTCCAAAACATCTTACATGTGCTGTCCCTCTGATGTGCTCATTCCTAATCCTATCCATCCTCGGTACTCCCAAAGAGAACCTCAACAAATAAGCGGTTACGTCTGTAAAATATTTATGAATTTGCATTGTCTCCATGTATTGTTTGTATTATTGTTGTTGTTGCTTAATACAAAAGTGCACTGCAGTCACAAGAGTTAAAATTCTAACCTAACATCCTGATTAGAATAAACTAGAAGGCTATATAATAACCTGAACAAAATCGTCTTGTTTCATTATTTCCACTGTTCCAGGTTGCTGTTTCTTTTCTAGTAATCTCTACACAATTTATATTAGTGTTCGGGATGAATCTATAGGCGTATACATTTCTGTGCAAAAAAAAACCCAAAAACATTTTTTCAGTATAAACTTTGCTATAGATTTTTATTTGATAATTTCCATATTAGTAAGATAATACAAAAAACACATTTGATTTCCAAACATTAGTTTTCCAGCACAGAATGAATTGCTAGAATTTTTAAAATGTACAGTATATGACTAAAGAAAGCAGCATATTACGTATAAGATACGACTTTCCAGAGAAAATATAATGAAGGTATTCATATATATATAAGTACTGAGGCTCAACAGTCCAAAGCAATGGAGAGTGTGGAAAAGAGGTGAAGAAGCGCGTACAGGTAGGTTGGAATGGTTGGAGAAAAGTGTCCGGTGTGATGTGTGATAGGAAGGTATCGGTAAAAGAATGAAAGGAAAAGTGTACAAGATGGTGTTGAGGCCAGCGATGTTGTATGGTTTCGAAAAAGTGGCCCTGGGGAAAAGATAGGAGGCAGAGCTGGAGGTAGCAGAGATGAAAATGTTGAGATTCTCTTTGAGAGTAACGAGGATGGATAGGATCAGGAATGAGCACATCAGAGGGACAGCACATCTAAGACGTTTTGGAGACAAAGTCAGAGAGGCTAGATTGAGATGGTTTGGACATGTACAGAGGAGGGATAGTGACTATATTGCTAGTAGGATACTGAGGTCGCAACTACCAGGCAGAAGGTCTAGAGGAAGACCAAAGAGGAGATTTATGGATGTGATGAAGGAGTTCATGAAGGTAGTTGGAGTAAGACTAGAAGATGTAGAGGATAGGGTGAGATGGAGGCAGATGATTCGCTGTGGCGACCCCTGAAGGGAATAGCCGAAAAGAAAAAAAGAAGAAATATATATATATAGGGGGTTCGGCAGTGATAGTGAGGCTTGAACCCCAAATCTTGGATAAGTGATCCACACCTTCTCACCAGGCCATCACTTCCCATATCCATTTATCCATGTGTGTGTGTGTATGAAATTCGTGTCTGTCTTCCTTTTGGCTTTTTCCCTTTTACTCGGGAGTCGCCACAGCGAATCATCTGATTCGCACGTTTGATTTGGCAGAGGTTTTTACGTCGGATGCCCTTCCTGTCACAACCCTTTTAGCAAGGGACGGAAACACGCTGACGACTTTGCAGCTACTCTTTACGAAAGTCAGCAATGGTTCTTTTACATGAACCTCTCACCATAGACAGTGACAGACATGGCCCGCCTTTGATAACCCAGTTAGCCGCACTGGGGGGGACAGGAACAACCTTGTGGAGAGTGGGACTCGAACCCCCAACCTTTGGATCAGCGATCCAGCACCCTATACCACTAGACCACCACTGCCCCCTGTGTATGAAATTCGGGTAGCAGAAAAAAAAAAAAAATCAGCCACCCAAAAAGGTGGATTCAGATGTGTATTTGGCAACCCGAGTAAGGTTGGGGCTGAGGCGTGCTCTGGTGCAGTGAGATTGCTAAGAGTTAGCTAACTGCTAATAGTCATGCCACCAAAAGGAAAAGGTGGTAAAGGGGCAAAAGGTAAGAGGCTCACAGCGTGTGGGTAGATGTCAGACAATTATTACTGATGGTTCAAAAGCCAAATAAACACTCCCAGAAACTTTATATGGATAAATAGCTAGTAGGCTAGTTAGCCTGCTCAGATTAGCATTGCATGTTTACTATGGTTACATGGAAACAACAACAGTTGGATAATTAAAGTCTCTAACTGTCACTTACAGGTAGTGAATGCCATCCAACAGATATTGAGGTGTTTTTTTTATTTATTATTAAAATGGTTTTATAGATTATAAACGTGTCGGATGGTTCCTATGCTGTGTACTGTGTGAGTAGGAGGAGCCTCAGACAGTGGAGGAGGAAGTGATAAGAAGGAAAAAGCTCAGAAAGGAGGCACTGCAGTAAAGGTAACTGAAACTTCTCTCACTGACCAGTTAATCTACCTTCCAGTACTGTACATATAAAGTAGGAGTACTGCTGCTGACTGTAACCTGTCTGGTGCAATGCACACAGCATGTCAATCACCCTCTGTCAATCAACCCCCCTCCTGTCAATTATATTCTCAGCATGATGAACAAAAAAGTATTCATTTTGACAGCTGCTTTATATTTTATTACTGTTGAGGTGTTGCTGAAGCCCATCCCATTGGAGCGCAAAGGTGGGGCACATACTGAACATCTCACCAGACCATAACTTTGAGTACACTTGCAAAACCATTCACACCTACAGACGGCTGAGAATATACAATTAGCCGAATGTGTATGCCTAAGCATGTGCTTAGGAATGAGAAAGGAAACCAGTGCACCTGGAGGAAACCCAAGCAAACACAGGAGAACATACAGAAACGCTCAGACCGGGCACTGGGCTGGAACACAGAACCCTTGCGGTGAGGAGCATGTGTTCACAACTACACCTCCATGTCGCCCATTTTTGCAATGTAGTTTTATGTAAATATACCAAGTTCCACAGGCAAGGCAAGTAATTAAGAGAGGGGGGGGGGAGAGAAATCCGGCATAAGTTGACCAGTTTCCAGTTTTCAAAACTCGCATAAAAACTTAAATAAACTGTTCCAAAGGTATTTCTCTATAGCACCACTTTAGTAATACTCTAGTAATTTAGAAACTTTTTCCTGGTATCTGCCCAACAAAGGTGAGAATATTTAATTTGAAAAATGTACCACTGGCAAGACTCATAGAATCACCACGCTTCAAGAATCTTCAGCCTGGGTTTTATTTTGTATCAAATACACCAACCAGGAGCAGTGGTGGCCTGATGGTAAAAGGGCGCTGGATCGCTGATCCTAAGGTTGACGGTTTGAGTTCCACTCTCCACAAGGTTGTCACTGATCCCCCACAGTGCAGCTAACTGGGTTATCAAAGGCAGGCCATGTCTCTCACTGTCTATGGTGTGAGGTTCATGTAAAAGAACCATTGCTGACTTTCGTCAAGAGGAGCTGCATAGTCATCAGCGTGTTCCCGCCCCTTGTTAAAAGGGTTGTGTCAGGAAGGGCATCCAATGTAAACACCTATACCAAATTAAACATGCGAATCAGATGATTTGCTGTGGAGACCCCTGAAAAAAAAGGGAAAAGCCGAAAGGAAAAGAAGATCAAATAAACCACCCACAGATAGAACACAAGCCACTTTTTCATTGGACCCTCCTCATGTCTTCATGATGAAAATGTGCCAAAAAAAAAATCAACAATAATCAGGTAACATAGTGTTACCACTCACAAAAACCTATACCTGAGGTCAGTCTCTCACAGTCTGATCTGTGAGACCAAGCCTCAGGTGAAGGTTGCTGGAGCTGACCCCCATCCTTCAGCCTCAGAATGCCCATTCACCTCAGTGCAAATCTTTGCTGGACTACCTGCATGTTACTATTATGTACTATTGTTGTCACCCACCTTTTTTTGTTATATTTTGGGGTTTTTTTCCCACCAGATTTTAGACGCACCTGTCAAATAACTACAAACATCTTTTCCCACACTCTGTTGTGGATTTCTTTCCTGAAGTGCATTTATAATCCTTTCCATGAACAACTTTATTGATGGGGCCATGTTTCCATGCAAGTAGCAACTTTCATACTTGAGCCATTTTTAAAAGAAATTTAGTTTCCAATATGATTCCACTATGAGTGATTCCATATTTCTTACTCAATTAATCTGGTTGAAAATATTTTCATTTAATTTGTTTGAGGTTTGTTTCATAAAGTCAAAATTAAACCCGCCTGGGGCTGGAGGAGTGTTCAGGAGGGGTCAACCTTTCCCACATACACTAGTTCCACACTGCAACCCAAACCAACTAGAGATATTCCGGGTCAGCATGTGTCATTCGCTCATGCTAAACATTAGGTTGACGGTTGCCTTTGAATACAACACAAACATATATAGAACTGTAAATAAAAGCAGGCTATAAAATAAATAACATTGCAAATAGAAGATTTGAGAGAGAGGACAAACACACTTTACTCCTTATTGTGAGAGCATTAAATCTGTACTGTACTTTCACATGGCCTCACATACAATAAAATAAGTTTTACTGATCACATGCCACAAATTTATGTACAATACAATTACAGTATAAATCTTCTAATCAAAAACAAAGCATTTTTGAAAAATCTTACCTTATTAAATTTTATCTTTATCTATAATTTCCACCTCCATTGATACGCAGGATATTCCCAGAAGTGAATGCTTGTGTACATCCCCCCTCCAAAAGGCAGATGCTATAAAATAAAAATATTAATAGCTCTCGAATGCATTATAAATAATGACTCTGGTTTGAACTCCTAAATAGTAAAGAGAAATCAGTAAGAAAATCTTCACATAAGATTCAGTTGGTGCAATTAGTGAGTATTAGCAGAGATAAAGGGTAAACAATGCCTATGTCAAACAGCTGAGTGAAAACAATGAGGTCCGAGCAGTTCATGGCAGTAATAATGACTAAATCAGATATTGTCCTGATGGTTGTTTTTGTTACTTTTTAATTTTTCTGACTCGGATAAGGAAAAATCCAGTGTGTCAGGGGCAGTACTGAATGATGCCAGTTGCCTGTCCCGGCTATAGATTTTTCACTTCTTCATTGGTAGCCTGGCGGCTCAGGCAGTTTGCCGGTGAAAGAGTTTTCCCCAGAAGCATTGCGTCTGAGTCCTGCCATGGGTATTATAATTAAATTTTAATTTCTATGTTTTGGCTCTACTTATTCAGTTGCAAGTAAACATCTGTAAACCAACGGCAGCAGTTAACACAAAAAACCAGTCGGACCAGAACACCACTATGAGCGATGTGTAAGGATATAATTTTCTTACAAACAGCAGCTCTGTTGTTCGGGTCATGCAGATGCAAAACATGTTATCGTCTCAAATCAATATTATGGCAGCTCTATAGAGTGCATACATTTGCAGTGAAATCAAAATCAGTGGATTTGACCTTTTTGTATGAGTTACTGGGTGCCTGCGCAAGGGGGCAGTAGTGGTCTAGTGAATAGGGCGCAGGAACGCTGATCCTAAGGTTGGGGGTTCGAGTCCCCACAAGGTTGTCACTGTCCCTCCCCCCAGTGCAGCTAATTGGGTTATCAAAGGAGGGCCATGTCTCTCACTGTCTCTCGTGAGAGGCATGTAAAAGAACCATTGCTGACTTTTGTAAAGAGTAGCTGCAAAGTCGTCAGCGTGTTTCTGTCCCTTGCTAAAGGGTTGTGTCAGGAAGGGCATCCGACGTAAAAACCTATGCCAAATCAAATGTGTGAATCAGATGATTCGCTGTGGCAACGCCTGAGAAAGCGAAAAAGCCGAAAGGAAAAGACGAAGAAGAAGACTGGGTGCCTGTGCAAAGTTTAGCCTGTGCATTGTCAACCTCATGGTTTTTGACAAAGCTCACAAACACAAACTAAGAAACAGAACTGAAATTACGAATTGAGAAATTAGTCATTTCAGTTCTGTTTTGGCAAGAGAATACTTTGTTGTGCCATTGATTTTCATTCACTAAAATACCTTCACGATGCCGAAGGTTGTGCACAGACGTGGCTGGACTTTGATAACACTTCAGTGGAGGAGGCTGTAACCCCCTGAACTTTGGATCAGTAAGCCAACACACTACCACCGGGCCACCCTTGCTAAGAAATGTATTTATTAATTGTTTATTTTTTGTGGGTGAAATGGAGAGCTGCTGAACACCTTTGTATTATTAGCAACATGAAGTCTATTTTGCCATACTGATTAAAAAGAAGTGAAGAGTTTGCAAGCAAAACAAATAAATACGGTTTATATGACATTCACCTACTCGCAGAAAAATGATGGTACAGTGGAGCCTTGGTACTCGAACTTAATACATTCCAGACGGCTGTTCAGATTCCGATTTGTTCGGATTCCGAATCCGATTTTACCTTTACAAATAATGTAAATGGTCTTAATCTGTTCCGTCGTCTTTTGAACGGAAGTTAACAGTACCGTAACTCGTACCATATGTCTGCAAATTAAGTGAAAAAATTATTGAATACAGTACACTATGTTATGGTCTGTGTTGTGAGAGACTCTTTAACTGCACTGTGGTTTTTATTTTAGTGTGTTGCACGTTGAAATGCGTGTTGGAGAGGGGCGTGGCTGTCACACGCGGGGTGGAGTGCTCAACAAACACACCTGATTCCATTTAATCATGGGCTACAAAGACTGGCAGCGGTCTTCCTGGTGCTGGAAGTTTGTCCCTCTTCCCCATGATCCCTCTGGTTGTCAACTCCATGCTCCACCCGTGGGGGGGGGTCCTCGGTCCCCATTAACCGTGGAAAGTGAGGGATGCCTGTATGGTATTTTCAGAACATGAAGTCAGCAGCAGTACCATGTACCTGACCCAGTCTGCATCCGATCAAATTCACTATCGAACACATTAGTCCTGCTCATAAACAAACTGGATCACTCTGCACTCGGTAGATGTAATCGTTAATGTGCAGCATTCTGCATATTATTCCTATAAACTATTCCATGTGTGATTAAAAACCATGGTTGGCTTGTTTTTTGTATTTCTGTGCTGATTCCTCCTTCACAATGTCGATCTCATCGTAAATACGCAGAACTGCTGTGGTCAGCACTAATACTGCTTAAATCTATAGATCTGCTAAGCTGTTGATAAGTCTAGCTGGAGATGTCAGGAGGTGTATCTTGCAGACTGTTGGCTGCCTTTGCCTTTCCATGCCCAACAAACCAGCTGAGCCTGAGAAACCAGCCTAGCCTGGAGAACTCCATCACTGTCTTTTTGTTTCAAGATGAAATATGTCATTAATCCATGTAAAGACTCAAGCATGTCTCCAGTGCCTCATATATGTGAACTAGTTCATCTCTTCTCACATGTGTATCTGAAATTCTGTACCACGTCCTCTCATTCATTATTGACATTTTCACAGTATCTTACAGCAGTCAGGCACAAAGGGGTAAAAAAAAAAAAAATAAAGGTTTTTAATTTGCTATTTATTTTTAGTAGTAATTTTCTTATATAAAGTGAAAAACTTCTTACATTTTGGGTGTACCATTATTTTTGTGGAAGGCAGGGCCCTTTATGTCCAAAACAATAAAATATCTTTTAAAAACTATAATTGTCAATAGTAAGATTTTAAAGTTTAAACCAGTTCAAGTCTAAATGTATGGTATATAAAATATGTAGAAAATAAATATTTTTCTGAGCGGTTAATGGTCGAAATATCTTTTGTGTTAATTTACTGATGACACAAATCTAGATTTCGGGGTGGACACTTTTGGACGGACACGTATTCACATGTTCATGTAATCAGCATTTCAAAATCTGGTTCAGATATGTTTTGTTCTACAGTTACATCCATAGATGTACTTTATAATAAAATGCATCTGATTTAAAAAAAAAAAAAAAGAAAGAAAGAAAAGTCGGCGGGGGCATTTTGAATGGACATTTCCTCGCATGTATTCAGATCTACCCTGTGCAGAATAAATCAGGGATATTGCCATCAATGTGTGATTTAGTTATGCAACATGCTTACCGTATCTACTTTTATTTGGAACATTTTTCAAGACAAACCTTTTTCAATTTATTTTGGTTGGAATCCTTAGAATTTTTCACTTGGAAAACTCACACTTGTCCAAAATTTGACTTTGGTGTATACAGGGATCCCTCACTTTCCGTGGTTAATTGGGACCGAGACCCCCCACTGCGACCGCTGAATTCTGCGAAGTAGGATCAAACCCCCCCTCCCCGTCTGACTTATACATACATGTAAATGTGTATATAATATCAATAAATACAGATTCAACGCTATAAATGCTTATAATAACAATTAAATATTCAAAAATAATGCATAAGATGTAAATGAAAGATAAACACCGTACACACATAAAGACACGCACAAGCGCACACACAGATGCGCATACATGCACTCAGATGCGCTCCTCACATAAAAATCTAAGTAGTTTTGTTGGGAGGTTTTGGATTATTTTTTGTTTGTTTGTTTCCTTATTTTTTAATTCAATTAATATTTAAAAAAATAAATAAATAAACACGATGCACTAAAGCCGCATGAATTGAAGCGTGTGTAGCGAGGGATCCCTGTATTTTCAAGATAAGGTGATACTTTTTGTTCATTTTTTTTTTTTTTTTTTTTTATGGTCCTCGGTACTATTGTGTATTTATTCATATATTATATTTTGTGTAATAGGTACAGATTTTTGGATTAATAACCTTCATATTATGTATCCCCCCGTGCTCTCGAAGACTGTGAAAAGGCTCTTATAACCTTCTATATCAGAGGTGTCAAACTCATGCCACAAAGGGCCATGTGGCTGCAGGCTCATTTCAACAAGAGTCTTCAGGCAGCTGATTGGTCAAGCTGTGCGTCAGTAAAGAAACTGACCAATCAACTGCCTGAAGACTCAGATCGGTTGTTTAAATGAGCCTCAGGTGTGCTGCTGCTTGGTTGAAACACAAACCTGCAGCCATATGGCCTTTTGTGGTATGAATTCGACACCTGTGCTCTATATGCTCTGCTGTGCTACTTCTGCATCTGAAATACTGCATTTAGCTGTCTACTTAGCAGAGATACCTTCTTGCTATACCTAGCTCTGGATGCTAAAATAATCCACCTACCTATGTACCTTTTATGAATATGATACACTCAATTATATTAGTGTAATCACTGATACTCAGACTGCATCACCACTCAAACTACATGTGATTATTGGTGGTCATAAGGTGATGTCTTTGGAGGCAGCTGCAGACTGGCTGATTTTGTCTAGTGTATATACACTTTTAGGGAAACAAGTAAATTAAAAAAAAAAAAAAAAAAAAGTCTCCCAACTTGCATTTTGGGAGCAAATTTTCTCACTTGTTTACCTTGGGACTTGCACGGTCGCACCGTGTTTTGTACTTCTTGATGGACATTTCTGGTTCTATTTAGAAGCTTGTAATCAAGTTTGTGATGAGCCACATTATTTGTGAATGAGTACCAAAAAAAACAAAGAATTGAAATAACAAGGATTTAATTTTGTACCTTCCAGGTGCGTCATATTCTTTGTGAGAAGCATGGAAAATGCATGGAGGCCATGGAGAAGCTGAAGTCTGGCGTGCGCTTTAGTGAAGTGGCATCACAGTACAGTGAAGACAAAGCTAGACAAGGGGTAATTGCATCATAATTCTGATCATGGTCTCACCATTTGGGGGGGGGGGATATCTAATATACAGTACATCAGGTGTCCACAGCATAATCGAGCTTCATTTGTAACAATTCATGAATGTTATGTTTTGGATAACTCACATGTTCTTCGTGTGTCTTGGTTTGATATAGTCATGTAAAGTCAGGTAGACATGCTGAGATTTTTTTTTTTAGATCAGAGGTGACTCCACCAAGACTAAGACAGAATCTCTGTCATATATATACAGGGATCACTTGCTACTTCACGCTTCAATTCATGCAGCTTCAGTGCATCGTGGCTTTTTTTTTTTTTTTTTTAATATTCATCGAATTAAAAAACAAGGAAATTAAGGAAGAATAGGCGGGGAAAGTTAAGGAAAATGCTGCAAAACAAGGCCAATTATGCAAAAAAAACCCCACAAACAAACAAAAAAAACAACCCATAACCCCCCATCAAAACGACTTACATTTTTATGTGAGGTGCGCATCTGAATGTGTGCACGCGCATCTTTGTGCATGCACGTATGTGTATTTGTGTATTTATATTTTATTTGCATCTTATGCATTATTTTTGAATGTTTAATTGTTATTATAAGCAGTTATAGTGTTGAATATGTATTTGTTGATATTATATACACATATACATGTACGTATACGTCAGTCGGGGGGGGGGGCGGTGTTGATCCTACTTCACGGAATTTGGCGGTGGTGGTGGTGGGGGGGGTCTTGGTCCTAATTAACCACGGAAAGTGAGGGATTCCTGTTGTAAAAGCATCACTATTGCAAAGAGCATGCAAAAATTTGTTCAACTTTCATGTATGGTTCATTCAGAGTCAGACTACCAAACAACATGTATGCTATGTGTAAAGCCCAGTTCATAGTGTAGATATTAATTAATCTTCATTCGTTTTGATTCGGTTCAATGGGAAAAATAGATGATGTTTGCTAGGTCTACGCAGGTTGACTGTGGATCATGTGTGCTGCACGCCGGTGAGAGCCACTTTATCCAGATGAGATTGGAATCAGCAAGAACACCGGTATAGAGAAGGCATTTTGGTTTAGGATAAAGGCAGAGTCAGTGTAAAATATGATCAATTCTATTTATACAAACTTATTGTATATTTCCGTGCTTTATTCTTATTGAACAAATTGTTTGACAGGCTTGTTCACAACACCATGTGATGTAAAATGTTTTTTTTCTGTTTAATAATGACATATAGTTACAAGATACAATATTGTAGTTTAAAATAAATGACAAATTTGAGTGTGTTCAACTTTACATGTATAATAATGTTAAAAGTCAGCTAACTACCACCAACCTGCAGTGCAATTCAAAGCACTTCACTTTTTCCACATTTTAATATACAACAGCCTTATTCCAAAATGGACTAAATGGATTTTTTTCCCTCAAAATTTTACACACAGTGCCCTTTAACGGGGGTCGGTAACCTTTTTGACGAAGCGAGCCAAAAATAAACACATCTTTTAAAATCTAATCCTCTGAGAGCCATATATATATATATATATATATATATATATATATATACAGTAAAACCTCCGCTGACGAACGCTTAAGCTCACGAACTTTTCGCCTCAAGAGCATTAAATTTGCGAGCATATAGTCTCTGCTGACGAACTGCTTTTCGGCGGACGAATCAAACCACGCGGTCGAACAGCGCCACGGTGGCGGCCACGAGAAGCTGGCGCACGCTCACGGCGTCACAGTTCGTCACCCCCTTTCTTTGAATGTGGAAGTGGTTTGTGTTTGCTAGACATTTTGGACCATATTGAGTGTACTTTTGCTGTTGTGGGACCGAAAAAGACCCCACCACAGGCGGAGATCATTGAAAAACACGAACGAGGTGTGCGTTTGTGTGACTCAGCGTCCCAGTACCAGTACGCTAAGTCTACCATTGCTCCCATCCTTAAGAACAAGGAAGCTATTAAGGGTGCGTGTGTGGCTAAGGGTGTTTCCAAACAGTAGGCGTTTCCAAACTCTCCTTCCAAACAGTAAGTCCCTCCCTCCCTCCTCCTCCCACTCCATTCCATCAAGCCATCAACTACCATCACAAAGGTAAATAAAACCACTTTATTATACAGGACAGTTTATTTCTTTAATTACAATACAATAGCACATTTATTATACATAAAATAAGGTATATTTTTGTGTAGTTTTAAGGCTTATTTAGTAGAAAATTATGTTTTATGGGGACCTGGGAACGGATTATTCTCATTTTAATGGTTTCTTATGGGAAATAAATGTTCGGAAGACGAACTTTTCGCCTTACACACACTTTCTGGGAACCAATTATGTTCGTGAGCAGAGGTATCACTGTGTATGTATATATATATATATATATATATATATATATATATATATATATTAATACTGAGCACAACTAAATGGAAAAAGACCAACAATTTTACAGTATACTGCAAATCAGATGATTCGCTGTGGCGACTTCCGAGTAAAAGGGAAAAAGCCGAAAGGAAGACAGACAGACTGTAATAAGACTCTGAATTTATTTTAAGCAACATTATCATAACGAAGTTATTTATTAATAAGAAAAGTACTTTTACTATTAATGCGACTTCTGGTGCTGCATGGTTTTGCTGATGGCTTTGTAGTCTGGTTGATACGTGCTGAGGTTCAGCTTCATGCAGGCGTTTAGGCTTCCATCTGTTAAACGTGACTGCAGGTTGGTCTTGATGTTTTTCAGGTGTGAGAAGGACTGCTCGGTTGCGCATGTGGACCCAAACATGGTAAATACGGCACGACTCACGCTGCAGTGTTTGGTATGTGACAGGAAGTGCGTCCCAAGTTTTGGTAATCAGCTGTTCTGCGGGTTGAAGTTTATCCATGTCTGTCCATTTGTGTTTGCTTGCCAGCTCTGCTTGGCGTCGTGCGAATGAGAGGATCAAAAATGAGGGACATTTACCTCTTCGCCCAAAACCAACTTGCGCAGGCTGTTGCATGTAATCCAATAAAATTCGAGGTCCTGGAACAGTACAAAGTCACTCACTCATTCAGTTCAGTTCATTTTCTGTAACCGCTTAATCCTAATTAGGATTGTTGGGAGGCTGGCATCCATCCCAGCCAACTTCGGACAAGGGCAGAGTACACCCTGGACAGCTCGCAAGGCCATCGCAGGGCAGAAACATGCTGACGGTTATGCAGCCTCTCTTGTCGAAAGTCAGCAATGGTTCTTTTACAGCCTTTCACCATAGACAGTAAGAGACGTGGCCGGCCTTTGATCATCATCATCATATCTTATCCTCGTAGGGTAGTGAAGCAATTGGTCCCTTCCGGAGAAGATTACCCGGGATGCAGGAACGCTTGCTATGCTACTTGTCCCCGAAAACACGCTGACGGCTTTGCAGCCTACTCTTTACGAAAGTCAGCAACGGTTCTTTTACATGCCTCTCTCCATAGTCAGTGAGAGACATGGCCCCACCTTTGATAACCCAGTTAGCTGCACTGTGGGGACAGTGACAGCCCTGTGGGGACTCGAACCTTATCCACTAGACCACCACTGCCACGCAGGCCTTTAATAACCCAGTCAGTTGCCGGGGGGGGGGGGGGTTGCAGTGACAACCCGTGGAGAGTGTGGCTTGAACCCCCAACCTTAGGATCAGTAACCCAGCACCTTCATCACCAGGCCACCACTTCCATGTCAAAGGATGTAATCACTTATGTACCTGTCCTTTCTTAGTTATTTTTTATAAATTTGCATACACTTTCAAAAACAACTTTGCTCACGTTGTCATCACATTCTATTTTGGAAAAAGACTGTTGCATAACAAAATGTGGAAAAAGTGAAGCGCTGTGAATACTTTCCAGATGCAGTGTATAATGCGGTGTGGAGTTTCATTATGTCATGGTGCTCAATTTACTTTACTACTCTTAGAGGCGTGCAACTAAAGTAGGATGGCAGAACATACCAAACAATAATATAAGAACCGCCCCGAATTTTGACTTTACTTGCCCATCATCCTTAAGGTGAGACTTTGCTGAAGCTGTGTGCTTTTTTTTTTTTTTTGCAGTGTACTTGTACACATCGGAAAATAGAGCCATGTGTGATGACTGATCACATTCAGTTTTTGTTCGTGTCCATGCTTCTTCCACAAAATTAATAACTCTCCATAATCCTTCAAGGCTTCCAAGTTCTGAATCCAACTCCAGTTTTCTTCTAAAACAGAGTCACTTTTTCCGTGATGTTGGGTAGTCGTGAGGAGACGCAGGATGACTGGACAGCTACAGCAGTTGTGGTGAGGGAGAAAGCGAGGAAGGTTCTTGTGGTGATATCTGGATGGAATAAGGAGGAAAACGAGATTTGATGTTGAAAGAAAGAAGTTTAGGGGAGTATCAAGTTGAAGACCTTAGCGAATAAGAAGTGCAACACAAGTACATAGGTGTCTACATAGATGTAGCTGAAGTTGAAGAGAGAAGTTGCAAAAGCTAAAGAAAATTCAGATTGAGTTGTATGAGAAGTTGAACACTAAGAAAGGAGAAAAGAACTTATGACTATCCAGGAGTGAGCAGAGAAAGATGTCGCACATGCTAGGATGCTAAAGGATGCACATGGTGTTGACAAGTGAGAAGTGCTGAAGGTGTAAAGAGTATTTTGAAAAGCTGATGAGTGAAGAAAATGAGAGAGCGGGACAGTTGGAGGATGTGGAGAAAGTGAACCAGGAAGTGTGACGTGTTAGTAAGGATGAAATGAGAGCAGCTACGAAGACTGGAAAGGGAGTTGGCAGGGATTATATACCATTGTCGGCAAAGGAAAGGTGTGGATAGGAAGGCGTTGCGGTATTGTACGAGAAGGTGAGGAATAGTATGTGAGGGTGGTGCAGGATATGTACGAAGACAGTGTTCCCTAAGTGGGATGTGCAGTAGGAATGATGGACTGGTTCAGAGTGGAAGTGGGATTGGACACTTTTGGACAGACTCATGTTCACCGGCTCACGTAATCAACAGTTCAGAATCTGGTTCAGATATCTTTTGCTCTACAGTACTTGTACATCTATTATTTAAAAAATGCATCTGATTGGAAAAAAAAAGATTAGAGAAAAGTCGGAGTGGACACACACATGTATTCAGATCTACCCTGTGCATCAAGGCTCAGCTCTGAGTCCTGTCACATTCTCAATAGCCAGGGACAGGTGGACCAATGAGTTTAAGTCTCCATGAACTATGATGTTTGTGGTTGACACTGTGGTCTGTAGTGAAGTCAGGGAACAGGTGGAGATGAGTCTGGAGAGGTGGAGGTATACACTGGAGAGAAGATAAAGGAAAGTCAGTAGGAGTAAGACGGTACATATGTAAAAAGATTGTACACATAGAAAAATAGAGCCATATGTGATGACTGATCACGTTCAGTCAGAATTTCTGTTTGTGTCCATGCTTCTTCCACAAAATAAATAACTCACCATAATCCTTCAAGGTGTGTACATCAATTATTAAAAAAGGTGCATCTGATTTGGAGGGGGGGGGGGGGGGGATGATCACATGAGAGAGAAGTCGGAGTGGACACTCGCACGTATTCAGATCTACCCTGTGCGGAATAAATTGGGGGTTATTGCCACCGATGTGTGATTTAGTTAAGGGTCATGTGCTTATCTAATTTTGAATGAAAAATTTTCTTGACAAGCATCCTCCTTTGAAAATTATTTTGGCTCTGAGAATTTTTCAAGTTTTTCAAATTTTTCAAACTCACTTTGCCCATACATGTGACGTCCGTGTACCGTAGTGTCTTTATTCAAATATGAAATTTTAAGTAATATGCACAGAGTTTGGAACGATGACCTTTATATTATGTGTCCACAGAGATCTAGAACACTGCGACACGACTCCTCTAAAGAAACCCTTGACTATTTACTTACTTAATATTTACCTATTTGAATCTAATTGGTATGTGGTCAAAGTCAAATAAGAATCATGTGATCCTGTCTCTCTCGTCTCGGCTTAAATATTATGCTTGCAATCCAATTCTTCTATTGTATTCTTTGCTCTGCATTCTCACTGGGAAGGCATCATGTGATTCTGCAAGTAGTAGAACATTGTTGCGTATATTATGTGTTATTAAATTTGGGCTTGATGCAGATAAACGTTTCACAATGTGCTGATTGCTTGGTTGCAGTTTTTGTCGTGTCACATGCAGGTCGTTGGAAAACTGGGTCAATATAACCTTCATTTGAATTGGGGTAATGATAACTTTAAAACTTTGTATGACTTGTGACAGGGTGACCTGGGTTGGATGACTCGCGGATCAATGGTGGGACCGTTTCAGGAAGCTGCGTTTGCTCTGCCTATCAGCACAATGGATAAGCCTGTATACACAGATCCTCCAGTCAAGACAAAGTTCGGCTACCACATCATCATGGTTGAAGGCAAAAAGTGACCCTTTTGATTAAGTCAACCGCATGACTCATCCTGTGGTTTCTTTTCCATTTTTTTTTTTTTAAAGTGTAAATATCAGTTAATAGAAATAAAACTGGGGAAAAGGAGTTTGAGTGGATTTTTTTTTTTCCTCCATATGTTTATGATGTGTAATTGCTGAACAAGTTTTAAAGAGGTGGTGTCATGGTTGTTTGATGGAAATTGCTTGAATATTATGAATAGTGCTCTCAAACAAGGCATGCTCATTCTAGACCTTAATTGGGTCCATACAGTCTGAGGTGGTCGCATTGTGGTTCATCCTTCCTGGAGAAGAGGACCGTCTTCATTCATCATCTGCCTCGGGGGATTTTGTGGACTTGGACATTGCCACTCTGCCGATGGAAGGTCCTGGAACAGTACAAAGTCACTCACTCATTCAGTTCAGTTCATTTTCTGTAACCGCTTAATCCTAATTAGGGTCGTGGGGAGGATGGCACCCATCCCAGCCGACTCCGGGCGAGGGCAGAGCACACCCTGGACAGCTCACCAGGCTATCACGGGGCGGAAACACGCTGACGACTTTGCAGCCTACTCTTGTCAAAAAGTCAGCAATGGTTCTTTTACATGAACCTCACACCATAGACAGTGAGAGACATGGCCAGCCTTTGATAACCCAGTTAGCTGTACTGGGGGGGGGGCAGTGAAAACCTTGTGGAGAGTGGGACTCGAACCCCCAACCTTTTGGATCAGTGATCCAGTGCCCTTTACCACTAGACCACCCCAGCCCCCACTCACTCATTCATTTTCTGCAAAAACTGAATCCTAATTAGGGTTGCCAGGAGGCTGGTGCCGATCCCATCCGACTCCAGGCGAGGGCAGAGTACACCCTGGACAGCTTGTCAGGCCATCGCAGGGTAGAAACACACTGACGGCGATGTAGCCACTCTTGTCAAAAGTCATCAATGGTTCTTTTACAGCCTCTCACCATCGACAGTGAGAGACATGGCCGACCTTTGATAACCCAGTTCCCTAGACTGATGTGTGTGTGTGTGTGTGGGGGGGGGGGGGTCAGTGACAACCCTTGAGAGTGGGGTTTGAATCCCCAACCTTAGGATGAGTGATCCAGCACCTTTTACCACCAGGCCACCTATGCGCCACTCACTCAATTACTGAATTGCTGAATCCTATTAGGTAGGCCAGTGTCTATTCCACTGGGCCAAGGCAGAGTAGACCCTGAACAGGAGACCATCACACGGTCAACACGTACATACAACAACCAAGAAGCCTTTTGTGCATGTCTTTGAACTATACCCAGAGCACCTGGAGAAAAACCATGCAAGCATGGAGAGAACATGCAAGCGCCACACCAATACACCCAAGCTGAATCTGGAACTCGAACCCAAGACCTTCCTGCTGTGAGGTGGACATACAAACCACTACACCACGGTTTCCATCTGGTCCATAGTCGTCGTCGTTGTCGCTGTTCCCTTCAGGGGTCGCCACAGCGAATCATCTGTCTCCATCTCACCCTGTCCTCTGCATCTTCTTCTCTTACACCAACTACCTTCATGTCCTCCTTCAACACATCCATAAATCTTCTCTTTGGTCTTCCTATAGGCCTTCTGCCTGGTAGTTCCAACCTCAGCATCCTGGTCTATGGTGAGCCAAAAAAAAAGAACAATGATGGACTTTAGGATTGTGTGTGTGTGTGTGTGTCCCTGACCAGGAGACAGTAGTTACTGAGGATGATTGAATTAATGAATTATATATAGCAGTCAACCTGGTCACTGAATGTGAGCTGGCAGTGCCGAGTCAGCCATGCTGCCATCTTCTCAGATTTCAGTGAACTAAATCAGGAATATATATATTTTTTTCTGTTTTGTAACATATTTCACAAGTTTAGTAATTAATTCGTAAACGAAGAAAAATGCTTCTGACGCATTCAAAGCATGACGGGGTTTCAAACAAATGAGCGAACACACGACGCGCTCCTGATTGGTTGGAAAATATGGAGTCAGATGACGTCGCACTTCCGGGTTTTTGGTAGGACGTTGAGAGGTAACTCTCGGTCACTCTGGCAGACAGGAGGTTGGATGAACAGGCATCGGGAGCTGCGCGCATCAACACCAGGTAATACAATTCATTTATTTTTTTTCTCCACCGTTTAATCCGCATTAGGGTCGCGGGGAGGACGGCGTCCATCTCAGCCGACTCTGTGCGAGGGCAGAGTACACCCTGGACAGCTCGACTGGCCATCACAGGGCGGAAACACGGCTGATGGCTATATGCAGCTCCTCTTTATGAAAGTCAGCAATGGTTCTTTTACATGGATCTCACACCATAGACAGTGAGAGACATGGCCGGCCTTTGATAACCCAGTGAGTGGCACCTGGGGGGACAATCATCACCATGGAGAGTGGTGCTTGAACCCCACACACACACACACACACACACACACACACATCCTTCAGATCAGTGAGCCAGCATCTTTACCACCAGGCCACCCCTGCCTCTGAAAGATTCTGAAGATATCAGGAAGAAATTTTAAAATGATAACCCTGGCGAGGTAGGCCAGCCTGAAGGATGGTTAATATTCACTCCAGCATTGAAGATGAGTGGTGTGTGCTGGTGAGAAGAGGAAGCGACCTATTCTCTGTTCATAGGAAGATGATTTCACAGATCAAATGTCTTGAGATGTTTATCATGGGGAGGTTGTGATGAGATGTGTAAAAAAAAATTTTGAAGAAGGGGTGATAAATGGTGATGTGATGGACCATGTGGTGCTGGTGATGGTGATGGACCATGTGATGATAGTGATGGACCATGTGATGATGGTGATGGACCATGTGGTGATGGTGATGGACCATGTGATGATGGTGATGAGCTGGAGCACCAGTGCTTATCTTTTGGTGATGTGTGTGTGTGTGTGTGTGTGTGTGTGTGTGTGTGTGTGTGAGATCCAGTGTTGGCTGCAATGGTGGAGTGTGAGCACAGAAGCATATTTCACCCCACCATGATACTACAAGCACCTCTGAGTCATTATCAGGAAGTCACTTGCCCTCATTCTGATAATCTGCCTTTTGCACTTAATATGGCTGTGATGGCCCTTCATTCCTCCCGTACACTGCATTTTCCAGCTAAGAGTGACAGGTGAGATGGGGCCAATCCCATTTAACATTGGTTGAGACGCCGGACACACCTGGACAAGTCATCATGGAGTAACGCAGAGAGGCAGACCTAATCTGCATGTGTAAGAGGAAATCCGAGCACCCAGAGGTAACCCACATATCAGGATGCAAATCCTGCACACACACACACACAGAGAGAGAAAGAGAGAGACCCTGGCTGACTGTCAAGTTCGACCCCAAAACCTGCTTGCTCACTGCACCGCTGTGCAACCCGTAATGATGATGATGACAATTTAAGAGGTGAGGAATGATGGAGCGCTCACCCGCCCCAAACTGCTCTATCGTATAGTTTTCGTCCTTGAATTGTGCCACCATGGCATAGCCAGCCAGCCTGGCTGGAGGAAGAGGAAGAGGAGGAGGAGGAGATGACTTTAAATGATAAACGTTATTAACCTGCAGCAATCTAAGAGCTCCAAGCTTGAGCCTGTAAATCCGGATGAATGTGGCCTATGTGTGTATTGGTGGATGTGGTGATTGTGGGGTGAGCTCAGGAGTATCACATCATTGGCTGTCAGGATCGCACTTCCTCACGGCTCTGATCAGGTAAAACAGGGGTGAGGTGCCACGAGAGCAAATAAAAATGTCCTGATCCTCTCTAAGTCTCTCTCTCTCTCTCTCTTTTATTGAGCAGGCCGGATGGTTTATTCTCTGGTCTTGTTTAAGGTTTTGGTTCGTTGCTTATCTGAAGTCATGTGTACCAGGGTATGCGCCATGGATAAGGTACAGTTTATCCTTTAAGAGGTGGTATCTAATTAATTATTTATTTTCGCTTGGAAGGACACGTTCACGCGCTTCGGAGCGTTTAAGGTAGTGATGAACAGCTGTTGGGTTTGGTGTAAGATCACAGAATAAGCCAATGCTTTATTCATCTCGGGTGGAAACAATGACAGTGGATGGTAGTACTGTATAGTTTCATTCACTTCATAGTCATTCATTCATTTTCTGAGCCACTTAATCTGAATTAGGGTCGCTGAGAGACTGGTGTCTATGTCAGCCGACTTTGGGCCAGGGTGGGAAACACTCTGAACAACTCATCAAGCCAATACAGAGAAAAGAGACAATGTACAGTGTATATATAATAATGCAGACTCGCACTGACCCCTAGGGGCAATTTGAAAAAGCCATTCAGCGTCCCATGCATGTTTTTGGACTGTGGGAGGAAACTGGAGTACCTGGAGGAAACCCACACAAGCACGGCTCCCCCTCCCTTTCTCTCGCTGTCTCTCTACATGCATACATACACACACACACATAGAGATATATATATATATATATATATATAGAGGATTTTCTGAGTAGATCCTTCCTAGATATATATACACACAGGGATCCCTCACTTTCCAGGGTTAATAGGGACCGAGATCCCCCCACGACCGTCGAATTCCGAGAAATAGTATCAGCCCCTCTGACTGACGTATACGTAAATCTATATCTTCTTCTTCTTCTTTTTCTTTCGGCTTTTCCCTTCAGGGTTCGCCACAGCGAATCATCTGCCTTCATCTCACCCGATCCTCTGCATCTTCTTCTCTTACACCAACTACCTTCATGTCCACCTTCACTACGTCCATGAATCGTCTCTTTGGTCTTCCTCTAGGCCTTCTGCCTGGTAGTTCCAACCTCAGCATCCTACTACCAATATACTCACTATCCCTCCTCTGTACATGTCCAAACCATCTCAATCTAGCCTCTCTGACTTTGTCTCCAAAACCTCTTACATGTGCTGTTCCTCTGATGTGCTCATTCCTGATCCTATCCATCCTCGTTACTCCCAAAGAGAACCTGAACATTTTCATCTCCGCTACCTCCAGCTCTGCCTCCTGTCTTTTCCCCAGGGCCACTGTCTCTAAACCATACAACATCGCTGGCCTCAACACAGTTTTGTACACTTTTCGTTTCATTTTTGCCGATACCTTCCAATCACACATCACACCGGACACTTTTCTCCAACCATTCCAACCTGCCTGCACACGCTTCTTCACCTCTTTTCCACACTCTCCACTGCTCTGGATTGTTGAGCCTAAGTACTTAAAATCCTCCACCTTCCTTATCTCTGCTCACTGTAACCTCACCGTTCCTGTTGGGTCCTTGGCATTCATACACATGTATTCTGTCTTACTGAGGCTAACCTTCATTCCCCTCCTTTCCAGGGCATACCTCCACCTCTCTAGATTTTCCTCCACTTGTTCTCTGCTCTCACTGCAGATCGCAATGTCATCTGCAAACATCATAGTGTATACGTAAATCTATATGTGTATATAATAGCATCAGATGTAAGTAAAATATAAATACATACTCATGCATTTTTATGTGAGGTTCATTTTACATGAATTGAAGCGCGAAGTAGCGAGGAATCCCTACACTGTGTGTGTGTGTGTATATATATATATATATACAAACACACACAGTGATCACTCATTACTTGATGCTTCAGTGCATCACAGGTTTTTCAAAAATATTCATTGAAAAATAAGGAAAGGAAAAGTTAAAGAAAATGCCGCAAAACAAAGCCAATTATGCAAAAATACAAAAAACAACCCAACAAAACTACTTACATTTTTATGTGAGGGGCGCATCTGTATGTGTGTGTATTTATATTTTATTTACATTGGATGCATTATTTTTAATGTTTAATTGTTATTATAAGCATTTATAGCGTTGAATATGTATTTATTGATATTATATACACACACACACACACACACATATATATATATATATATATATATATATATATATATATATATATATATATATATATATATGGACGTATATGTGGTTCGGGGGGGGGTCTATCCTACTTCAGAGAAATTTGTGGTCGGGGGGTCTCAGTCCCCAATGAACCATGGAACGTGAGATATATATATATATATATATATATATATATATATATATATATAAATATCTATAAATATATACTGCCCTCCCAAGCCAGACCGCAGTATCTGCAATTTTAGCCAAATTGGCCTTTTATGTTTTTCTGACTAAGTGCAATCAGCTCCACCTAGTGATATAAATATTAACTATGAAAGACCTCTAGATACTGAGAAAATGCCTATGACAATGTGCAGTATCTGCAAAAAGGCATGCGACCCCCAAGTCCTCAGTTTCATGATTTTGCAGATACTGCGGTCTGGCTTGGGAGGGCAGTATATATATATATATATATATATATATATATATATATATATATTCACACGCACACACACACACACACACACACGCGCATATAGTAAGAATTAAAATTAGCACAGTTTGATTGATGGCTAGACACAGAATCACATAAAGAGCCTTGTGGGACCTTTGTTCGTTTTAAAAATAAAACAAAATGATAACATTTTTTAGAGATTTCTGTTTAGTTTTATATTAATTGAAAAAGCCTGCTCAGTTTTTTTTTGTTTTTTTTTGTGTGTGTGTCTGTGTGTACTTCAGGAAACCTTTGTGGAATGCATTACTACTATGCAAAAAATATGAAAATGAACTTTTGCCAGTGCTGTATACTTTTTTTTTATATGAATTAATGTAATAATGCTAACATCTCCATCAATGTGTTTTTTTTTTAATGGCAACATTAAAAGATTGAAGTATTTAATGTGTGAAATTACTAGGATCTCTTTATCAGGAGAGAAAAGTGTATATTTTTATGATGAGCACAGTTTTTGAATGTTGACAGAAACTAATGTATGCAGCTACTGTAACGGTTCTGTGCTGACGATAAGCGTGTGGGTTATCGCTGTACCGTATCATTATCATGTGTATGTATCATATGATTATCAGTAACATTATCTTGATGTCGCCTTGGTTGTATTTGCGTAGATTTGCCTGCTGTTTGTTCTCAGTGCATCATTTGTATGACACATGCGTCATTACTGATAAACCGTGCAGGTCTCGTTGATAAAGAGGAATGAATGGTGTACGGGATGTCAATGTAGTTTTACTAATTTGTCATTTGCCTGCTTTGTGACTGTGTATTTTTGTTAGGTCAAAAGGAAGAAGTGAGATCCTGCAGCTGTACAACCGCACGACTCATCAGTGTACTGAAGAAATCTCACTCCGGTTTAGCCACCTCAGTCTCGTAACCTCCCAGGACGATAAAAATGGATCTTGGCAACATCCTCCTGCTCCCAGTCCACATGGTGGTATGGCTGTACTCAACGGTGAGCTTCCTACCCTGGTACTTCCTAACGGGAGCCAAGGAGAAGATAGCCCAAGCCAAGCGACTCAAGGCCAAACGCACCAAAGGCCAAGTAGAGGGACCCTATCGCTCGGTCGATCACTTTGACTCCCTGGCCCTGATGGACTTTCCTGGAAAAGACACGCTGGACAAACTGTTCGATCAGGCAGTGCAGCGCTTTAGCAGGTTACACTGCCTCGGGACACGGACACTCCTGAGCGAAGAGAACGAAACCCAGCCTGGTGGCAAGGTCTTCAAAAAGGTAGCAGTTTACACCGAGATGCGTCCACGTGGTCACATCTACAGGCAGAAAGTCTCACAACAAGTTCCAGCCACAGGAAGAGTGAATATGATTCGATAACGCTTAATAGAAATTTGCCTTTTTTTTTTTTTTTTTTTTTAAATAATTAAATTAATAGCGATGCTCATCTGAGCGCCAAAGCTTTCAAATTATATACCATTTATTTATTTATTTATTAAAATATATAGCTGAGAGCGTGATTTCTGCAATCAGGCAGCTTTTTAATTGAGGTCATCTCTGGCCTTCAAGGAAAATAAATATAATAAAATATATGTATTTTTTTCAGTCATCTGCCAAACTGTCATATTATTAATCATATTAGGATTGCAAGGAGACTGGAGCCTCTCTCAGCCAGCTCTGAGTGAAAACCTAACAGTCCTTCCATAACTAGCCAAGACACATAACACTGTCCACACTCAGACTCACAAATGGGGGCAATTTGGAACAGCCGGTTCGCCTACTATGAATGTTTTTCGGATTGTGGGAGGAAAGACATAGAAATACTGGTTGAACATGCAAACTCCACCCAGAAATGGTCTCAGCAAGCTCCCACATGACGCACTGCCAAGGACTATTAAACCGGAGATCGCAAGTTTGAATCCGGTTTAATGCCCGAGCCACTCAGTGGGAGCTCAATGGCCGGCCTCCCACTGGAGGGAGGGACAGCATAAGCTCACTCCCCTGTCACTCACAGTGATCGCCAGCCAATCATGGGGGCGTCTGAGGGGGTCATTCGTACGAGGGGGTGGACAGCGCTTTCCCTCCGAGTGTGTTAGACCGCCCCCAAATATACATGTGCTGCAGTTCGAAAAGAGGCGGGTGGCTTTCATTCATTACATGCCATGGAGGAAGGGGGGGGGGTGTGTGTGTGCATGTTTTCGCCCCTCCCATGGTGGTTGTGTGATTGATAATGCAATACCTGATGGCTGGGAATTGTATAAGACTAAATTAGGAAGAAAATGGGGGGGAAATTGAAAAAGAAAGAAACACCGTCAGAAAGTTTGGGAATCAAATCAAACCAGGCATCTGCTTGCACTGAGGCGGACATGCTAACCACTTCGCCACCTATAATAAAATATACGCTTAAAAAATTAGCAATCTGCTTCCAGTCTTTTCTATTTGTTCAAAGTTTAAATAATCATTTTCCCCTTTGTTATAATACATTTCTCTTTTGTCCCGATACCTATTCTGAATGTGGGGCCGGTGGCATAGTGGTTAGGATGTTGCGCTCATGATCAGGAGGTTGTGAGTTCGAATCCCACTGAGACCTTTACTGTGCTAAGACCCCTGGGCAAGGTCTCAACCACAAGTGTGCCTCTGTTCACCCAGCAGTATAAATGGGTACCAGTAAAAATATACTGGGAAGGTAACCTGCGATGGACTAGCGTCCCATCCGGGGAAGTTGAACTCCTGGTCGCTTCACGCTATGGAAACCGGGGATAAGCACCAGCCTGATGAGCGACGAGGCTCGGGTGTAAAAACCCAACAGACTTACCTACCTACCTATTCTGAGAAGCAGGTCCATGCTGTCTGTAGTTTTAAGTTATAGTTGGTTAATAGGTTTATTTTTCCTTCTAGCTGATCTTGGGGGATTATAAGTGGATGACGTATCAGGAGCTGGATGTTGAAGTAACCCTCTTCGGCAGTGGCTTGGCAGCACTCGGACAGCAGCCCAAGAACACCATCGCTATATTCTGTGAGACGCGAGCTGAGTGGATGATCACAGCTCAGTCCTGCTTCAGGCGCAATTTCCCATGTAAAGAGCAAACGAGTTATTTTTACATTTCTAAGCTGTTTTCATAATGGAACACGTTGTGTTTTATTGAGTTCAGAATGAATAACATCCTTGGCATCCTTTATATGGTCGTTACAGTGGTCACACTTTACGCAACACTCGGAGAAGACGCTGTAGCCTTTGGATTAAATGAGTGTGGTGTGACTCACTTGGTCACCAGTATGGAGCTTCTGGAAACCAAAATAAAGGTGAATTATTGTCTTCCCTCTCGTTTCTATGGAAATACTGTACAGAGAAATTCCAGACACGTACACACCGGATTATTATATACGTTGATTTGTATTGACAGTGCAGTAAAAGACACCGTATGATGTCGTTGTGTTATTATTGTGTAGGGTGTTATTCATCAAATCCCAAACTTGAAGCACATCATCTACGTGGACAATAAGAGCCTCAATATTTCAGGCTATCCAGAGAACATTCAGATTCACAGCATGCAGTCTGTAAGGCAGCTGGGGGCAAAGCCAGAAAACTGTAAGTGCAATTTAAACAATTGAGAATCTTTAATAGCTCAACTCCTATACTGCGACCTAGCAGTGTTAGAATCTCTGTTTCATACACACCCTCCGTTAGCGACATTTCAATTTTAGCATCATACACTTAGAGGAACAAGACAGTAGGCACGGAAGTTAAATGGTTGTAGCATCTGCGATATCTGATTTATATCGCTTTTATTTCATGAACACGCTATAATATTTCCATTGAGAATATCTAACAGGCCGCTAAATAATCCCTGAAGTAACAATAAAAATACGCTTAATGCTAATTAGGGTCGAGGGGAGGCTAGTGCCCATCTCAGATGACTCTGGGTGAGGGTAGGGTACACCCTAAACAGCTTGCCAGGACATCACAGGGCAAACACAAATATGACCATTCACACTCACCCTCACACCTAGTGGTGATAGGAACAGACAGTTACCCTAATTTGCATGTTTTTGTACTGTGCGAGGAAACCAGAGTTCATGGAGGAAACACATACAAGCACAGCAAGAACATGCAAACTCCAGAAACACCCAAGTTCGGGAATCGAAACTCAGGACCTTCTTAACTGTGAGGTGGATGTGCCACTGTGCCTTTTTTTTTTTTTTGGCCATAATAAATTTAATTTGCGGTATAAAACTCACTATTAGCAACAGTTAGCTTTACTGTACTCACCTATAGAAGCCATCAGTCACTCTTTATTGATTTTATTTATAAATTATTGTGTTTAGAGCCAAAGTGCTGGTGAAGTACTGCATGACCTACAATCCCTGAAACTAAATCCACCAATGAGAATCTTTGCTGCTGTCACCATGGAAACAGTGGTTCTCCTTCCATTTTTCTCAGATATAGAAGAAGAGAAGTGTGTATACACAGAGGGGAGAGCACAGGCAGGCAGAATATTTGTAGCAGAAAAAACATTTGCCGAACTAGTAGCGGAAATGGGTGCTAATGTGATATCAATATTAATACAGTGGTACCTCACCTTACGATAGTCCCAGCAAATGAAAAATCCAGGTTACGAAAAACAGTTACCAAAATTTTTTGTCTCTGTATACGAAACAACTTCTCCTTACGAAACGTGCAACACGCGCAATTCAAACATTAAAACGTGCCAATCAAACATTCAAACAATGCACAAGTTGCTCTCCCATTGGCTATCTCCCAACATCCGGACCTACTGGCCTCCCATTGGCTGGGAGGGATGACGCAGCTCCCTTGAGCAGCAGCTTGTTTCATGAGTTTTTCGAGTGTGCTCATTGCAACTTTATTTTTTGGCTCAGGCTTTTAACCTTGCATAAACATTTCTATGATTATAACTCTGCTAAGAAGACATGGTCAACACGAAGTATGTACCTTAAAAGGTATGCTTTTATAATTTTTAAAGTTTAGTATTGGGGGCCTTGGAACGAATCACCGTTTTACATGTAAAATGCGGTTCTACTTATGAAAAATCCAGGTTACGAAACCGCCTCTGAAACAGATTAATTTTGTAAGGTGAGGTACCACTGTATATTCATTCATTCATTTTCTAAGCCGCTTAATCCTAATAAGAGTCACGAGAAAGCTGGTGCCCATCTCAGCCGACTCTGGGTGAGGGCGGGGTACACCGGCTTGCCAGGCCATCCCAGGGCTAACACACATACAACCATTCACAGTCACACCCAGGTGCTATTTAGAAAATTTATTATCACACTATCGTACTGTGTATGTTTTTGGACTGTGGAAGGAAACCAAAGTACCCTGAGGAAACCCCACACGAAGCATGAGGACAACATGTAAACTCCACACACAAATATCCCAAGCCCGGGAATCAAACCCAGGTCTTCTTGCTATGCCGCCGCCACCGTGTTTCTGAGGTCAAGGGCACTCCATGATAATATCAGATTCTGCAACTTTTCTCTTATGTTTTTGTCCGGGCAGTGTATCACATTCATTGTCCACTTTAATAGGAACACTTCTACAACAGCTGCTTTCTACAGATATCGCATCAACCAATCATGCGACAGCACAATGCATACGGGGAAAACCCGGATCATTGTGGCTTTAACTGCCAGAAAAGCTGCTTTTATGTACTTTAGAAAGTGCTGATGGGACTTTTCCCACTGAGTTTCACATACCGTAGTCTCTAGAGTTCACACACAATGGCGTGAGATATGTCGAAAGATTTTTTGTTTGTTTGTTCATAGTACATGATTGGAGAGCTAGCTGTACCTATTTGGTTGTGGTATATCGGTATCTCCTTGAATTCCTATTCACCCCCGGTATATTTCCTCCTGCATACCGTCACTCTGAGAATAAAACTATGCATGCTTTCTCTTGCAGTGAACAGGGAGATAGTCAGACCCATCCCATCAGACTTGGCTGTTATAATGTACACCAGTGGCTCCACAGGACGACCCAAAGGAGTCATGATTGTTCATAGCAATCTGATTGCAGGCATGACCGGTCAGTGTGAGAGGATCCCAGGACTAGGGTGAGTAGAATGTCCTGTACGTGACCTTGTATTTACTCAAACTGAGATAGGCTTAGTTTCAAGATAAAGATAAAGAGATCTTTATTGCTAACTGTTGCATGAATGAGGAAAATCAGTTCAAGTCTCTGTTTAGGAGCAATTATACAGTAAACCCTTGCCCATTCGTGGTTCAGTGGTCGCGGCCCTGCATACTCACGGAATAGCGTACATGTCATTAACGTGACTGCTTGAATTGTGAATTCATGTTTTTTTTTAGTGTGTTTTTAATGATTATTGAAGCCCTATAATGTCACTCAAACGCCCTGCATCTTCTGTAGCTTCTGGTAAGGAGCCTAAGCACTTTACTTATTCATAAATATTATCACCGTACAAAATTAAAAAGTTTTTACTTCATCATTACTCCATTTTACTGCATTATTACTGTATTAATGAGTAAGACTGCATATAGAATGTGTTTAAGAAGCATATTTTAGCGCATGTAATATCATATATAGATCAAACCGCGTCAATAATTCACAGATTTTCAAGATCCACAGGAAGGGGCGGAACACAACCCCCACGAATAACGAGAGGTTACTGTATTTAAAAAAGTACACAAAAGAACTACTCTAAGCTATGTATGTAAATATGCCTACATACACATGTAAACACATTCATACGTACATACAGGGATCCCTCACTGTCTGCGGTTAATGGGGACCGAGACCCCCAGCGATCATCGATTTCCGCGAAGAAGACTGACATATGTACATGTATATGTGTATATAATATCAACAAATACATACTCAATGCTATAAATGCTTATAATAACAATTAAACCTTCAAAAATAATGCACAAGATGTAAATAAAATATAAACACACACACATACAGACGCGCACACAAATGCGTACCTCACATAAAAATGTAAGTAGTTTTGATGGGGTTGTTTTTTTTTTGTTTGTTTGTTTTTGTTTGTTTGGGGGTTTTATGCTTAATTGGCCTTGTTTTGTGGAATTTTCCTTAACTTTTTTCCCTATTTTTCCTTATTTTTCGATGAATATTTTTGAAAAACCTACGATGCACTGAAGCCACAGAAACTGAAGCACAAAGTAGCGAGGGATCACTGTACAGTATTTCCTGTATATGCAAACACGTATATTTATGTGTTTAATAATGACTTTGTGTTTCGATAGGTCCAAGGACACGTATATTGCTTATTTACCCTTGGCCCATGTGCTGGAGATGACTGCAGAGATCTCGTGTGTTGCCTATGGCTGCAGGATTGGTTACTCCTCCCCGCAAACACTCTCTGATCAGGTGAGCAGCCTCAAAATAAGTCAGAATAATGAAGGGGGGGGGGGGGTTTGCTTTGAATACAGGTAATAAAGATCATAAAGATTTAAAATTTGTTTAAATTAGTTTGTTCTCCTTTCTGTAGTCAACAAAGATAAAAAAAGGCAGTAAGGGTGACTGCACTGTCCTAAAGCCGACACTGATGGCAGCTGTACCGGTTAGTCCCCCAACAGTATATACCAAATTCTCACCTCCGATGAACTTGATGAGCCTCATTATCATAATCCCTGAAACATGTTCGTTTTGTCCACTAGGAAATAATGGACCGCATCAAAAAAAATGTCATGAGTAAAGTACAAGAGATGAACATCGTGCAGAGGACCCTGTTTAATCTGGGGTACAACTACAAGCTGGAGCAGATCAGGAATGGCTATGATGCGCCGCTCTGCAATATGTATGTGCTCGTGTGTACATGCATGACAAGAGGAAATATTCCTGTCTCGATTTGGATTCTTGCTGACTCTAGTTGTGTGTGTGTGTATGTGTGTGTGTGTGTGTGTGTGTGTGTGTGTATGTGTGTGTGTATGTGTGTGTGTGTGTGTGTGTATGTGTGTGTGTATGTGTGTGTGTATGTGTGTGTGTATGTGTGTGTGTGTGTGTGTGTGTGTGTGTGTGTGTATATGTGTGTGTGTGTGTGTGTGTGTGTGTGTGTATGTGTGTGTGTGTGTACGTGTGTGTGTGTGTGTGTGTGTGTGTGTGTGTGTGTGTGTGTACGTGTGTGTGTGTGTGTAGTCTGTTTAAAAAGGTGCGAGCTCTGCTGGGAGGAAATGTGCGAATGATGTTGTCTGGAGGGGCTCCACTCTCCCCTTCCACACAGCGCTTCATGAACATCTGTTTCTGCTGCCCCGTGGGTCAGGGTTACGGACTCACTGAGACATGTGGAGCAGGCACCATCACTGAGGGTGAGAAGATCACAACTATTTCAGTTCACTCCCGTAATCATTCTTAAACTTTTTTGTAATCAGGCAATTAGCTGTTCCACTGATATGATCTGGGGCAGTGGTAGCCTGGTGGTAAATTACCGTATCTCATAAAACACCCCTAAATCAATTATTATAAACATAACATTGTAAAATAATATCAACATTAATTTCAAATAAATTACATTCAAGAAAAATAATTTATAAAATAGATAAATTTTAATCAAATTCACTCATCAAATATCAAATACAGCATCAAATATAACCTTTTAACATTCTCTATGATGCAATCTTTATGCTTGTAAATGGTACCGATGGTCGATGGATGGTCACTTTACATGAAGCTTAAAACAGCCAATCAATGCTTACAATATGTGAGGCGCTCAACACCGAAAGTAGTTTACTTTTTTGTGCTTGAGACGAAGCGTGGGTTATACGGACTTCCGGTCTTTCAAGTGAGTAAGGGTGCCATTGAATACTGGTTTAGTACTCCGCCTGCACTGATGTGAATCACCAGCAGAGCGGAGAGTTCTCTTTCTTTTCTGAATTCAGGTTTTCATTCATTTTACAACTCTCTTTGCTTAACTGAGTATGCATGGTAGAGTGCGCCGATCTGAGCAGATAGTTAATTCATCTCTGTGTATGAGACTTGCACCCATGCTAGTAGGCTTACGCTTCTGACCAACCATATTTGCTTAAGGTTACAAAAGTCCGCAAAACAGTGTAAACACAAAGATCACAGCGACAACGTCTTAACACAAGGGTAACACGCTATATAACTGATATATACATTTTTTTTTTTTGAGTACTTTGAGTGATCATTAAAAACTGTGAACAGTTTGCTAGTCATTTTGATTCGAACACCATCCACTTAGAATAATCCCCCCTGATAGTGAACCAATGAGATCTTGCCAATCCTATGGAGTATATACTGATTTTGGATCCACAATTCCAGATCCTGTGGCAGTCTAATTGTAAATGTTGAATATACAAAACACCCTCATCTCCCACCACCTACATACCTAAATGCCAATCTTAAGTCCCCGCAGCACTGCAATCGACTGGCAATCTGTTCAGGGGGATCCCTGCTTTTTCCTGAATTCAGCAAAGATTGGCTCCGGGTTCCCTCTCCATTCTGATGGAAGGTTCTGTCGATAATGGATGAATGGATCATTCATACTTCTTTTTTTTTTCTCTTGGCATGCAGTGACGGACTACAGCACAGGAAGAGTCGGGGCTCCCCTCATTTGCTGTGAGGTCAAAGTTCGAGACTGGTTTGAAGGTCAGTGAAGGATATGGATGAATGTGCCTGTCCAGCTTGCAGTTCATTGTAAAGCGTGCAGTTAGTTTAGGACAGCGTGGAACAGCCTGAAGTGATAGAAATGTTTGCGAAGGTCTTAAATGGATTCTATTTCCTCTAGGTGGCTATACAAAGCTGGACAAGCCTCACCCAAGAGGAGAGATAATTATTGGTGGTCCAAATGTGACCATGGGCTACTACAAGTGTGACAGTGCTACCAACGAGGAATTCTTTGTGGATGAGACTGGACAGCGTTGGTTCTACACTGGAGATATTGGAGAGATTCATCCTGATGGCTGTCTGCAGATTGTGGGTGCGTGTCCATAAAGCGTAAAGACTTGATTGGTCAGAAATGTTAATGTTGCTCACCGATAATGGGAGGAATGCTAATACAGTGGTACCTCGAATTTGTAGTATCCCTAGTAACGAACTAAAAATCCGACTAAAAATCTGCCCCAACCAACGAGGAAATTTTCTACTTACGAGCTTTGTCTGGGAAATGGCTTTTCTGGGCTGATTAGCCTTGTATTACTTCCACGTAGTATATTCCTCTGTGCTCCGAGAACATCTTCTTAATTATTTTCTGTGATGCCCCCTATAGGATGAAAAAATAAATAAAATTTCCACACACACACCCCTCCCCCCAGCACGAGTGTAAATAGTGTTGACTGCACTTCATATCCTTTGCTAGTTGCTTTTTCCCTACACCATAGAAAACAATGAGAGCATAACTGCCAGTTTTATAAGTGTGATTGCACATCCTCTACACTAGATGGCAGTGAGAGCGCCACTGCCATCTAGTGTAGAGGATACACAATCACACTGATCAAGCTGGTCCACCAGTTTACTGACTTTTTGTTTATTCTTGTTTTATTATTATTTATTGTTACAGTATTATTAATGTTACTGTACATGTGTTATTATTGTGATATTTATTGTTACATGTTTATCTGAAATATATTACGTCAAAAATATATGTTTGTGTCAGGTTATACGAGTTTGGGAGGGGGTTGGAACGGATTAATTGGTTTTCTATTGTTTCCGATTGGAATTTTTGTTTCATCTAACGATCGTTTCCACTTACGAGTTCGCCCTCGGAACGGATTAATTTCGTAAGTAGAGGTACCACTCTATAGCCTATGACCAGTGTTCGCCGTTTTTAAACACTACAGGTGCTTAATATTTCTCAGTAAGGTGGGGTTTTTTTCTATTACCTATCTGATTGGTCATGTTTGTACCTCTGATAATTAGATCGTAAGAAGGACCTGGTGAAACTACAGGCTGGAGAATATGTGTCTTTGGGAAAAGTTGAGGCAGCTCTGAAAAACTGCTCCCTCATTGACAACATCTGTGCATACGCCAACAGGTGGGTTGGATAAACATCTGCGAAAGCACTAGAAAATGTAGGAAACAACGCTGCTTGTTTTATCAGTCACGTATCCAGGGTTTAGAAGATCCAGGGTTTATAGGCTGCGGTTGTTGTTATTATTTTTTTTTCTTCACTCTCCAGTGACCAGAATTATGTGATCAGCTTTGTGGTACCAAACCAGAAGAAACTGACTGCTCTGGCTCAACAGAAGGGCATCGAAGGCACATGGACGGACATCTGCAATCATCCACTTATGGAGATGGAAGTCTTGCGGGAAATAAAAGAAGTCGCCACCTCGAGTATGCAATTTATGATTAATTAATGGTTTTGCTTATTTCTGCAAGAAATTATTATCGAATACCATATTGGTCATTCATTTTCATTCAGGTTGCTTAATCCTAGTTAGGGTCGCAGGAGGCTGGCACCCTTCTCGGATGACTCTGGACGAATGCAGGGTTCACCCCATCGAGCTCACTAGGCCATTGCAGGACCAACAACACATACAAGCGTTCACACTTAACGTCAATTTGCAACGTGCATGTTTTTGGCCCATGGAAGGAAATCTGAGTACCGAGAAGAAACCCATGCAAGTGCTGGGAGAACATGCAAACCTCACACAGAAACGCCCTGGGAAGCGAACCTGGGACCTTACCATACTGTTCCTTTGACTAATTTAATCAGTCATATTACCCTGTACAAGATGTTCCAGATCTAGCATATCTTGCTCTTATTTTTTTTATTTATTTATTTTTTTTAAATAGCCTTCACACGTCATTGCGTCATTAATAGTTGAAGCCCTTATTGGTTGTCACTTCTTCTGATGTACAAGTCATTCAGTGGCCTTTGACTATATAGATACACCAGTCAGCCATAACATTATGTCCCCAGATAAATCAAGTGTATACATTTGCACCAGCCATGGAGTGGGATGCATTAGACCAGTGCTTCTCAATTATTTTCTGTGGCGCCCCCTCTAGCAATAAAAAAAAATTTCATGCCCCCCACCACCCCACGAGCGACGAGAAATAGTATTCTTTGTCTCTAAAATTGTTATGAGTACACCTCTGCATAACATTATACCTTTATTAACATTAAAAACAAAAAAGAGAAATATAGCACAACTTACAATCAAGAAAAACTTCATTAACATTGTTTTTTTAATCTGTAATAGAAATTATTTAAAGTGCACCAATGTGCCTGAAATTAAAAAATGCATCTTTATTTAAACTCATTCGACTTATTTATGTCTTAATATCAACGTCTCTCTCCACTTTTCTCTTTGTTCCTGTTAGAAATTTTTCCGTGTTGTTTCTTGAGGGCTTATTTACTGCACTTCATATCGTTTGCTCATGCGAAAAACCGCTACACCATAGCGCGACAATCAGAGCGCCACTGCCAACTAGTGGAATGGAGGTGCAATTACACTTAATTCTCGTACACGCACACACACACACACACACACACACACACACACACACCCCCGGTTATGATACCACACCCCAAGGGGGGCGCACCCCACTATTTGAGAAGCATTGCATTAGACGGAACGTGAACAGTCAGTTGTAGAATTTGGCGTGTTGGAAGCAGGATGAGCTCCGGTAGTACAAACTTCTGAAACTGTTCATGCTGTCCATGATCGAAAGGAGTCAGATACACAGTGCATTGCAGTTTGCTTTGTATAGCGCCACCTAGCCACAAACCAGTCAGTGGTGTTAATGTTATGGCTGATTGGTGTCTCTAAATGAGGATGAATTAAGTTGCCCACGTTCATTCCTCATACAACTTTCGTTGCGCGATGAGATCCACCTTCTGGTGTCTTTGGTGCGTAAACATAAAAGAAAAGCTTGTCATGACCGGTCTATTTTTGAACTGAACCTGAATGCCTGTACTGTTTTGAGCTACGCCCACTTGCAATAATGATCCCACCCACAAGAGACACAAGCGGCAGGATTCGGCATTTACAAGATGCTCCTTACAATTATCTTTTTTTTTTTTTTTTAATTCAGCTAATTAATTGAGGGTTAAGGGCCTCGCTCAAGGGCCCAACAGTGGTGATGGTGGGGATTGAACCGCTAACCTTCAGATCAGTAACATCACGTTAACCACTAAGCCACCACTGCTCTTCATACTTAATGTAGAATCGAATTAAAAATGTATTTGACGATAAGCCGCAGCGGAACCACAATGACTCATTGTATATGTGAACTTTTATTCTGTTTTTTTACACACAGAGAGCTTCACTGAATCTGAGACAATTACTGAGCCATAACCGCAAATAAAAAGCTGATCCATTTTCTCCCTCATTTAGTCGTATCCGGTTCCCACCCTTCAAGTACTGCCTTCCCTATCGCACGACCATCAGTAATCAGGGAGAGGCGAAAGCATGCACACACCCCCTCCGTGGTGGCATGCAAAGCTAGTCACATGCCTCTTTTCGAACTGCGGCGCATACATATTTGTGGCGGTCGAACATACTTGGCAGGAAAATGCTATCCGTTCCCCTGGTATTAATGAGCTCACAGAGGACCATGATTGGCTGGTGATAGCTATTAGTTACAGGGAAGTGAGTGCATAACATCCCTCCTTCCCGTTCCTTTTTTTTTTTTAAACACCGGAGCCATAGTGTCTCATCAGGCCGGTGCTTATCCCCGGTTTACGAAGCATGAAGCGACCAGGAGTTCAAATCCTCCTGGATGGGATGCTAGTCCATCGCAGGTTACTTTCCCAGTATATTTTTACTGGTACCCATCTACACTGCTGGGTGGACAGAGGCACATTTGTGGTTGAGATATTGCCCACGGGTCTTAGCCCAGTGGGGGTCTAACTGGGATTTCAACACACAATCTCCCGATCATGAGCCCAGCACCATAACCACTACACCACCGGCCCCACATGCTCCCTCAGATAACAGCTCAGCCAATTAGCTTATATTTACTCCCGGGCACAGACGGCTGTGGCGTTAACCTGGATTCGAAATGTGAAGTTAATGACGATGCGCCACTCTGGAGCCCTCAACTCATATTTTTTATACATAGATAAGATAGCCCATAGATGGCTAAGATGGCACTATCCTCGCCTCAACCCTGATTAGGAATAAGCAGCTTACAAAATTAATAATAATAATAATAATAATAATAATAATAATGTTGACACCGGCCCTGCAGTGACATCTTCAGGATGTACCCCACCTTCGCCCATAGTCAGCTGAGATGTGTGCCAGCCTCCCTGCTATTCCAGTTAGGACTAAGTAGTTCAGAAAATGAATGAATGTTGATGCTGGATGTGTTCTGAATTGCCTCAGATATCACTTCCGTCCCAGCCCATTAAAACAGGGGTCCCCAAACTTTTTCCTGCGAGGGCCACATAGCTTTCCCCTTCTCTGATGGGGGGGCCGAGGTCAGTTTGTAACAGAAAAAGTGTGACGATCGCAGGGCTGCCTAAACGTAAACATTTATTGTTTTCCAGTAAGCCTCGCATAACCAAATATTAGTAACCCTTTCCGGGACCATCACAAAAAAAAAAAAAAAATCAGGAAATAAAAAAAAAAAAAAAAAAAGTTGCTTGCTATAAGTTGAGCAACCTGAAAGCTGCCCGAACAGACGACTGGTTCAGCCGAGCCTGGCGTGCAAATGTATTCATACTCGTCTTTGTGACGGGATTCCGAGTGTCGGCGCAGGTTGTATTCCTTGAATACCGCCACCGCCTCTTGACAGACGATACAAACAACCTTTTCTTTGCATTGAACAAAAAAAAATAATCGTTTGTCCACTGCAGGGTAAATACCCTGCATTCTGAATCAATTTTTCTCTTCCATAACTTTTTCACCATTATTCCGTTCTATCTGACAGGGGAGAGTCTAGGATTTTTGTTCGGGGGGTGAGGGGGGGATGGGGTTGAGATAGGGGCACAGACGGCAGAAGGGTGTAATAGGGTGTCATGTTCTAGGCATGTATTAGCCTTGATCGCGTAGCCAGACTAAAAAAAAAAAAAAAAAAAAAAAAAATCAGAATCCACCTATAGTATTGTTCAGGGGGCCGGACCAAATGTGGAGGTGGGCCGTATCCGGCCCGCGGGCCATAGTTTGGGGACCACTGCTATAGAGTGATCTGTTGTTTGTCTCTCTCCACTTATGCCATGTTTTATGTGATTTGCAGTTAAACTTCAGCGCTTTGAGATCCCAATAAAAGTTCACCTGAGCCCAGAACCATGGACTCCTGAAACCGGCTTGGTGACCGACGCGTTCAAACTGAAGAGGAAGGCGCTGAAGAATCACTATCTCCACGACATTGAGCGAATGTACGGTCGTAAATAGAACCGACCAAATACAAGAAAACCATCACTCTATTGCCGTACGGTTCGTGTTGCATGTGTACACATGTTTAGAAACTTTTTTGCTGTAATCACATGTCATCGCTTAGTGTGAAACGCACACACATCCTGGAAATCTACTGTGCGGTTCTGTTCCAAATTATCGATTATAATACAGTAGATTTGTACAAGTCTATTCGGCGCTCTTTGCTGTAGAATAGTTGAATACTGTATTAGCTGTAACCCGGTAAAAGGGACGACGACGTACAACAACAGAAATCAGTTTTTACTTGAAACATGGATATCTATCATTTAATTTCTTTGAACACGGCACCGTCAGCGATTTGTATTTTTGTACAAAAAAACAAAAGACCAAATATTCGGTTTGTATTTTCATTCTTTCGAACACACGCGTGGAAAGAACCCGAAGGATACGAGACGAGGTTGTCACTGTACAGACAGGCTGCGCTTCTGTTCTGAAACGAGCCGCATGCAATGAGATCTTTGTGCCTTCGGAGAACAGGCTTCTTTCTCAACAACACTGAGCTCCTGTTAAGAACGACGCTCATCCACTGAAGATGATGATGTAATCTATTACAAGGAAGGACTTGCAATGGCTCCAGGATTCATCCCCTTTCTTTTGTTTGTTTGTTTTGGTTTGTGTGCACTAAGTGATTTTTTCCTGTGTTAATATCGTGATAATTTATTGAATGATATCTTGTATCTTTTGGAAGGACTCAGGACTGCAAGAAGGAAAAAAAAAACCGGTATCGGGCAATTATGAAGGGAAACCACTGTAGAATTTTAGCAAATATTTCTGTAAAATCAGTCACTGCTGAAATGAACATGTTTTATCACCATGTAAATTTATATTCGTTTTTATTTGTTTAGTGAGAGAAGTACACAATTGAACATGAAGTTCATTTTTTCTGTTGAATTTGTCACGGGTTTACACTCACCAGGATTTTATTTTTTTTGCACTATAATTTATTTGAGTTGCTGCTTAAGTTTCGTTTGAAGGTTCTATCCAGATAACTGTCTCTTGACCAAATATTTAGTTATTACACTGTTATTCGTAGAGAATACAGGGATCGCTCGCTACTTCACGGTTCAATTCATGCGGTTTCAGTTCATGCGGTTTCAGTGCTTTGCGGTTTTTTGTTTTTTTTTTAAATATTCATCGAATTAAATATAATGAATTTAAGGAAGAATAAGGGGGGAAGGTTAAGGAAAATGCTGCAAAACAAGGCCAATTATGAAAAAAAAAGCCCCAAAAAAAAAACCCCAACCCAAAACCCCCCAACAAAACTACTTACATTTTGATGTGCGCGCACACGGCTGTGCATGTGTATTTATATTTTATTTACATCTCAGTCATAATTTTTGAATGTTTGTTATTATAAGCATTTATCGCATTGAATATGTATTTATTTATATTATATACACATATACATGTACGTATATGTCAGTCAGGGGCGGGTCGATCCTACTTCGTGGAATTCAATGATCGTGTGGGGGGGCTCTCGGTCCCAATTAACCACGGAAAGTGAGGGATCCCTGTAGTTCATTTTTGCACAGTTTGTTTAATCTAAATGTGTTGGAAGTGCAACCACCTAATTTAAAAATATATATATACTGTACTAAAACTCTGTTGTTTAAAATGGACTGGGATTGTGTTCAGCGTACTGAATGGATGTGATCTTTTAAAAAAAAAAAAAAAAAAAAAAAAAAGGAAATCATCATCATCAGAAACTCAACTTTTTTTTTTTTTTTTTTTCTTGCATCAAGCCTCAGGGTCCCGAGTTATTCATATGTAATGAACAGTGGAAATGTAAATATTCGAGGATCCCATGCATTAGCTTGAATGTTTCATGACTCTTATTTATTTGATTCTGCGGACCACGTTCCACATGCAAAATACATTGTGATAATTAAACTGTTTTCTATAGAAGTCGTAGCGTCTGCTGTATAAGTCTGTAACAAAAGCTTTCATTCACAGCACACTTTACACGAGTAAATTTTACACTGGACATGGCAGTAAGAATCACTCCGAGCTTCATCACACCTTTTAAAGTAATTTATATAAACGGTATATGTAAAGCAGGAAGCTGCAATCCTTCAGCTTGCCCAATCTTGGAAGCGAAAACAGTCACTTGCGATTTTCCACACCGGCTGGTCACTGTTTGGGGTTGCCTGAGCCGTTAACAGGAAATTCTGGTTGAAATATCGTTGCTTGTTCCCGTCAAACTTGACTGTTCCGGCAGTGATCACCAGAAGTGTTGTCTGGCCTTGAGTTGCTTGTTCTGAAATACAGAAAGAAAATTTGTTGAAAATATTTCTTCTGAACACGGCACTCATTCCTACAGTACGACCCATACAACGGTTGCCTATACAGTAGGCCAGGGCTCCCCAAACTTTTTCCCCTGCAGGGGCCACATAACTTCCTTATTAACATCCTTATTTTGGCCCCATATTGACACATTAGCATTGACGCATTAGCATTGATGCATTAGCATTGACGCATTAGCATTATCGTGAATGAAATTGAATGATGTTTACGTCGTCTTAAATCATTCATGATCTCAAATGCATCATAACTATACGTATACTTCACATATCAATCCGTGGAGCTAATTCAGATTTCGTGAGTGGTGCGTTTTCATATGGACTGAGTATTCAGTATAATAAAAGAAACGCTGCTTGCGATCAGTTGAGGAACCCGAAAGCTGCCCGAACAGATGACTGATTCAGCCGAGGCTGGCGTACAAATGTATTCTCCTGAGCGAACGGTCCACTCTATAGCTTTGAGAGTTTGTCTAGTCGTATTTGGCCTTGCAAGCGATCATACTCGTCTTTGTGACGGGATTCAGAGTGTCGGCGCACAGCAACAGGGGAGAGTCGAGGATTTTTATTTCGGGAAGGATGGGGGGTCTGAGAGGGGCACAGACAGCAGAAGGGTGGAACAGAATGCCATGTACTAGGTGTGTATTCGTCTTGATCACGTGGCCAGACTAAAAAAAAAATAAAAAATGCTTCTCTGATATCAATCAGGGGGCCGGGCCAAATGTGGAGGGGGGCCGTATCCGGCCCGCGGGCCGTGGTTTGGGGACCACTGCAGTAGGACCTTAACCATTCGTGGTTCAGTGCTCACGCCCCCCACAAACTCGCGGATTGCAGACAAACCCAGAAGTAACTGGCACCTTATTCAAATTTAGCCAGTGGCTGAGAGATTTCCCTCCTTCTGATTGGTTGCAGATGACGTGTACACCTCTTTTTTTCTCTCTCCTTCATACACATGCCTTCAACGTGATTGCTTGAATTGTGAATTCACATTTTTTTTTTATTAGTGTGTTTGTGTTTTTAGTGTGTTTTCGTGGGCTTGAACCGAACCATTGCGAAAAACGGGGGCCTACTGTACACTTTTTACAGAATTATGAACACTCAGCAGACACTGCTCACTTGTTCATTCAAGCAATTACGAGATTGTGAGAACACAGCAGGAGGTCTCAAGGTTGTCTATGGCGGACATTACTTTCCGTGTAACACTCGTATTAGCAATAATCAGCAGCAATAAAGAAACAGTGGACAAGGTTTAAAACTTGATTTGAAATGTTTCGATGCCCTTTATTCCGTTTTATATGTAATGGAATAAAAAAAGAGAGCTTTTCATCAAAATGATATTATCTGGCATACTGCATATTATCTGCATTCTTTTTCTCCACTCACATTTTTCTCCACATTTAATATTTGATTAAAAGTCAGAACGTACCAAGTATTTATTTACACTGCAAGAAAATTTACAAATGACAATGATGAGATACAACACGACAGGTTGGTTATACTGTGTAAACACAAGGAAGGTATGGCGTTTCATTATAAACAGAATACACCTACCATGGACAGGTTGGCAGTCGAGTGTGTGCACCTGAAATTCACTGGAGGGAAGAGACTCAAAAAATTCTCCAAGCGCATCCTGTCCTGTAACGTTATTCCCATTCCACACAAGCGTGGCTTTATCCAGGTAAAGTCTTGTCAAGTTCTGAAACAGCCAAAAGCAAATATTACACACACTGGTCCTTCTTAAAAAAAAAAAAAAAAAAATAGCATATTGTGATAAAGTTCATTGTTTTCCTGTAATGTACTGATAAACATTAAACTTTCGTATATTTAGGATTCATTACACACCAACTGAAATATTTCAATACTGATGATTTTGGCAAAAAATTAAAGAAAAACCAAAAATCCCCATCTCAAAAAATTAGCATATTTCATCCGACCAATAAAAAAAGTGCTTTTCATACAAAAAAAGTCAACCTTCAAATAATTATGTTCAGTTCTGCACTCAATACTTGGTCGGGAATCCTTTTGCAGAAATGACTGCTTCAATGTGGCGTGGCATGGAGGCAATCAGCCTGTGGCACTGCTGAGGTGTTATGGAGGTCCAGGATGCTTCGATAGCGGCCTTAAGCTCATCCACAGTGTTGGGTCTGGTGTCTCTCAACTTTCTCTTCACAATATCCCACAGATTCTCTATGGGGTTCAGGTCAGGAGAGTTGGCAGGCTAATTGAGAACAGTAATACCATGGTCAGTAAACCATTTAGCAGTGGTTTTGGCACAGTGAGCAGGTGCCAGGTCGTGTGGAAAAATGAAATCTTCACCTCCATAAAGCTTTTCAGCAGATGGAAGCATGAAGTGCTCCAAAATCTCCTGATAGCTCGCTGCATTGACCCTGCCCTTGATAAAACACAGTGGACCAACACCAGCCGCTGACATGGCACCCCAGACCATCACTGACTGTGGGTACTTGACACTGGACTTCAGGCATGTTGGCATTTCCTTCTCCCCAGTCTTCCTCCAGACTCTGGCACCTTGATTTCCGAATGACATGCAAAATTTGCTTTCATCCAAAAAAGTACCCATGAACTTACCCATGATTGCGGTTTTGAGTAATGAACCAGGCTGGGAGTTTTTAAAAGCCTCAGGAATCTTTTGCAGGTGTTTAGAGCTAATTGGTTGATTCAGATGATTAGGTTAATAGCTCGTTTAGACTACCTTGTCATGATATGTTAATTTTTTGAGATAGGAATTTTGGGTTTTCATGAGCTGTATGCCAAAATCATCAGTATTAAAACAATAAAAGACCTGAAATATTTCAGTTGGTGTGCAATGAATCTAAAATATATGAAAGTTTAATTTATCAGTACATTACAGAAAATAATGAACTTTATCACAATATGCTAATTTTTTGAGAAGAACACACACACACACACACAGTACATACATACATAAACACACACCACTGATGATCATCCACATGAAGATAGGGTATCAGACAGGGAATGACCCAGGATTAATAATAATTCCATGAATGTTATTTTTCAACAGCTGAAATAAAGTTGGTTGGGAAGTAGAGCTTGAAATTTTCTAAACACACACAGGTGATGGTGCACCTGCTGGGAGAATGAAGGCTTGGGCTCAGTAAAATCCCCGCTATTGTTTGAAACATGTCCAACTCGCCTCTGTTCACGTGCCGTCCTCTTGTGAGTTACATTTTTTCGCTCAAATGACCGACATGTATCTGAGAGAATCCGTTCATCTTTCAAAATAAAAGATTTTTCAAAAATGAAGATCATTCAGTCTCAGATAATAAATAAAACAGAAGAAATCATGAATTATTTCTTCTGCGGACTGGTACCAATAGAGCTGCGGACCGGTACCGGTCCGCAGACTGGTGGTGGTTGGGGACCCCTGGTTTTTCGCACTTCATATCGTTTGCTCGTGCAAAAAAACGTTACACTATAGCGTGACAATGACAGCACAACTGCCAACTACTGGGTGGACATGTGATTACACTTAATTCTCATACACTATTACAAAAAAAGCATGTTCCCCAGGGTCACACCACGCCCACCAAGTGGGGCACGTCCCACTATTTGAGAAGCACTGAGTTAGGGCCTTTCCCAGGGGTCTGAGTACAGTGGGGGGGGGGGGGGGGGTGTCTAACTGGGATTCGAACACACCACCTCATGATCATAAGCCTGCATCACCCCAATATCAATATAATGAGAATGAATAAATAATACATATTTATTATACACACTCTTCTTTTTTTGTCCATGCAGTCATAGTAAATATTGACAAACTCCTCAGAGTATCTGCACGACTGATCCACAAGAGTCCTGAAGTCCTGTTGATTAGAAGGAAATAGCCACTTTAAAAAGGTTAACTGTATACAATAATATAGAAAATAGAATAATAGAACATTACAATGTTAGTAGTCTCCTGGTTTATAGGCTGTAAATCGTTCAACTTACAATTGTTGCAGACATCCTGGAAGAAAACACGCCGTGAACGTTTCTCTGTGTTTATTATCTCAATATGTACGTAATGAAACAAATTCGACAACGCTATTTAACCTAAATGTACAAACAAAAACCACAATATCAAAAGGAAATAAACAATACCAGCTGTTTCTCAACGTGTTAAAGTCAGAACACGACACAAATGAAACCCGCTCCCTCAAGAACTGCGCTCTCAAAATGTGTGTTCCGGTAAATGTTGTCCGGAAAGTCTTATTCCGGATATTTTCGCCCCATCTATAAACTATTTATTTTTAAATAAAGTCAATGACAATTGTATTTTAAGATTTATTATCAGTATGATTTAAGTAGTTTTTGTATGGATATTGATTATATAGATCTTCAAACATCATATATTCAAGGTTCTACTTTTTCTCTTCATAAAGGGTCCTTTAATTTGAAATCCATACCGGATACATTTAAGTGTAACACATTGTAGGAGATTGTTATGGAGAGCTCTGTGTCCAATTTAGAGATCTGTAATTTGGCCTACAAGGGCAAATTTGAGCAACTTCGAGAATGTATTTTGAATGACAAAAGTCTGGCTTCGAAAACAGATCAGGTGTGTTGAGGGAAGAGAGCTGTTAGTAAAATATTTAGGAGGCTCTTAGTTAGCCTGTTGGCTAGCCACGGGTTCAGGGTAGTGATTATCAATAAAGTCTGGGTTGCTTGATTACTGATTGTGCTTCTTCTTCCTTTACAGGATCACCGGACTGCTTTACACTGGGCGTGTTCAGCTGGACATGCTCATATTGTACAGTTTCTCTTGAATCTTGGGGTTGAGGTGGACATTAAGGATGATGTGAGTCAGCATATTCTCACAGTTGCACTGTCCATTCAGTGCCATGCTACTATGACGTCATTAACCATGCTGTTTGTTTGTTTATTGGGAAAACATTTTAGGCTTCCTGGACTCCGCTGCATATTGCAGCTTCTGCAGGTAGAGAGGAAATTGTTCGAGCTCTCATAGGCAAAGGAGCACAATTGAATTCAGTCAACCAGAATGGATGCACCCCACTACATTATGCTGCGTCAAAGGACAGATATGAGGTAGATTTTGAAATTTTAAAACCTGAGGGTTTTTTTTTTTTAGCGTGTTTTGTTGCTTTACCTTTCATTTTTGTACTCGAATTTAAACAATTAAAAGCATAGCATTAAACCCTGCAGGTGGAATCACCCAAGGTTTCAGCACCCCACTCTGTGACGTCATTACAGTACCTATACTGAGTATCACTGAGTGGTCCATCATATTACACGGGACATTTCACAATCATAACATTCCATTTAATAGATGGGTCTGATCATGAAACTGGTACATTTTTCCAACTACCCAACTTCAAACTGGAATAAATATTTCCGTGTCAAAGTTTATTTGTGAATAAATGCATCAAAATCTTTAGTACATGCCTGGGCAGTATCAAAATCTGTACATATGGTGAACACAGTTTTTGAAATAAAATATGTCCATTCTTAGTTTACACCCTTTTCATGATCAATTTTATGACAAGAGAAAGACCTCATTATTTTCATATCTCACTCAGCCTCTGCTAATGTCTCCACGAATCCAATAACCACATGAATTGGTACACAGCTGCAGGCATCATGCACCACGGAATTTGCACATGTGTGGCAAAATTGGTAAATAAACTTTAAACGGGCTCAATGATATCGATAATTTTCCTGTCCATGTTACATGGTGTATCTTGTTCTCCCACCAATCACTGATGGATCGGCATTTATTAACTTTGAATAATAAAGAAAACTTGAACATGTCAAGCACAATGGAACTAATTATACAATTATTTTCCAAAGCTATTATTAGTGAATAGAAGGCTATTGATTTTGTCCATGTTACTGACTCGGAGTCGTCCTACTGATAATTTCATGATGTTGCTTCTCCAAGGAATATAATCCTGCATCTACCAGGCTTTACTGTATATTGCCCAAATACATAAAAAAGTGAAATACTTTTTTTTTTTTTTTTTTAATAAATCTGCAGATAATGTAATTTCAGTATCAGTTTTATGACCAGATCCAGATATCTTGTACCTGCAGTCATGTGACCCTCTATTGAGTGTGTTCACCACATATGTGCTCATACTGTAGATCGAATCCCATGTCCGCTTTTATTGAATACATTAGTGTCTTTCTATCCAGGTGTGTCTGGTAGTGATATGAGTAAATTATAAGCAGAAAACATGCTGGAGATTTTCAATACGGTGTACAATATAATGCTCTGATTATATGGCAGAAGTTATAAATGCACAGATTGCAGCTTTATGGTGGATTTTAGAGGATAAAATTGTCAATAAGTGGCATTGTGGTGTAGTGATTTAGCATCTACCTCACATCAAGCAGTTTTTGTGTTTGAGTTCTGGGCTAAACAAGAGCATTTTTATTATGTTTGGATGTTCTCATGTTTGGCTGGGTTTCATCCAGGTACTCTGATTTCGTCCCACGATCCAAAGACATGTACGTTAGGCCGATTGGCTGTCCCAAATTGCACCTACAATAGGTGTGAGTGTGAATTTAAATGGTTGTGTGTGTGTGTGTGTGTGTGTGTGTGTGTGTTGCTGTGCATTGAACTGGCAAACTACTCATGATGTACACTGCCTTTGACCCAGAGTAGGCTGAGATAAGCTCCAGCCTCCCCGTGACCCTAATAGGATCTGAATTAACTTTCAATGTGTTTAGGAATTGAATTAAATAACCACAGAATTTACTCATTTATTACCTTTTTTTTTTTTTTTTTTTTTTTTTTGAACAGATAGCCCTGCTTTTACTGGAAAATGGTGCCGACCCAAATGCGACAGATAAATTAGAATCCACGCCTCTACACAGAGCCTCAGCAAAGGGGAACTATCGTCTTATCCAACTTCTTTTAAAACAGAGCGCTTCTACTAATATCCAGGACTCTGAGGGCAACACAGCACTGTGAGTGTTTTACATTTTTCACCAAAAAAAAAAAAAAAAGTACAGTGCTATATCATCTTTTTCACCTGTGAGACAACTTGTATGTAATGGTATTTTTTTTTTTTTTTTTTTTTTTGCTAGCCATCTTGCTTGTGATGAGGAGCGAGTAGAGGCTGCAAAGCTATTAGTGGAACATGGTGCCAGCATTTACATTGAAAACAAGGAGGAAAAAACACCTTTACAGATTGCCAAAGGTGGACTTGGTAGTATTCTTCGGAGGATTGTAGAAGGCTGAAGTGCAGGTTTGTGCATCAGCAGCTTCAGGCTTGAAGTGATTTGGTCCCAGAGATCATAGAAGGTCAAGCAGAAGTGATTTAAAAAAAAAAATAAGTGAGGAAGATGTAGAAAAAAGATCTATAGAGTGGACTCGAGGATGTGTTTAGGTGGCATCTGGACAACACATAACATGACATAACATTTTTGGGAAATGAAGCTCTTGTATTGTGCACTTACTTTCAACATAAAATATTTATCTTTTTTTTTTCCCCCCCAGAGTCGTGGGGAGTGTGGTACAGTATAATATTTTGAAATCTGCATCTTTTTATTTTAGTTGTGTTGTTTCTTTAATAGGAAAATAAATGATTTAAATACCACTACGTAATACCTTTACCGGGTCGCTTTTTGGACACTATAGGGTAGAGTGCCATCCAGAACACTGCCTACACAAAAAAAAAATGCCACCGTTAACCATGTAGTGCTTTACATAAATAAATATTAAACCAAGATACTCAATAGCCTTTGATAATTACTGCAGTGATGAATATATGCAGATTCTCTTAACTGATGCAGTGAGTAGCTTCACCTTTCCTGAGCAACTATGTTGAAAGATGTATTCCGTGCTTGTGGTAAAGATGTCACCTCATTTCAGAAGGGTCAAATTATCAGCAAACATTGAGCAAGTAAAACAACTAAAGGAGGTTTGTGAGACTGGGTTAGGAATTGTCCAACACATTATTAAATCCTGGAGGGAACGTGAAGACCCATCAACTTCATACTCTGTGGTGAGGAAGTTTGAATGACCGTTTAAATGCTTGCTGAAGTTGGAGTGTTTAACTAATGGTTAATAGTGAAGTTCAGTGCTTTTCCAGTCTCTCTCTCTCTCTCGCTCTCTCACACACACACACACACACACACACCGCGATGACAACTTACAGGTTTGTGACTAAACATGCACCATAAGAGGCTAAACAGAGGGCCATAGGAAAACCATTTAGAATAATCAGAAGAGTCATGTGATCTGATGAGTCCAGATTTACCCTATTCCAGAAGGATGGCTGTGTCAGGGCAAGATAGTGACATCCACATGAAGCATTTTGTTATTGTGTTGAAAAGTAATTAATTTCTTGAGGCCTCAAGTGCTTACTCGAGGCAAATACTAGAGAAAAGATTTTAAGTATGAAATGATTTTATTACTACAGTATTGCTATTTTTGTTTATTTATTATTATTATTATGAAGGAGAATAAGTTATTATGGGACTGGACTGATGAGCTACAGATACTGTTACACAATTTATTCTCCAGTTTTGGGGCTAGTACAGTTCCTTTTCTTTGAAATAATTTCCACTGCCATTAAAAATAAAATACATTCATCTGAAGAACAGGAATAAGCGAAATTCTTCTTCTTTTCCTTTCGGATGTTCCCTTCAGGGGTCGCCACAACGAATCGTCTGCCTCCATCTCACCCTATCCTCTGCATCTTCTTCTCTTACACCAACTGCCTTCATGTCCTCCTTCACCACGTCCATGAATCTCCTCTTTAGTCTTCCTCTAGGCCTTCTGCTTGGGAGTTCCATCCTCAGCATCCTACTTCCAATATACTCACTATCCCTCCTCTGTACATGTCCAAACCATCTCAATCTAGCCTCTCTGACTTTGTCTCCAAAACATCTTACATGTGCTGTCCCTCTGATGTGCTCATTCCTGATCCTATCCATCCTTGTTACTCCCAAAGAGAACCTCAACATTTTCATCTCTGCTACCTCCAGCTCTGCCTCCTGTCTTTTCCCCAGGGCCACTGTTTCTAAACCATACAACATCGCTGGACTCAACACCGTCTTGTACGCAGGAATAAGCTACATTCATGCAAAAGACAAACTCTCCATGTAAATTATGTATGCAGCACTAGATAAGTGACCCTAAATGAGTTTATATTGTCTTATAATTGTACAAAGTGGTTATATTTCTTTATTTATATACAAAATTTCTGTCCATCTCCACCAGCGAGTACTTGCTCTGTGATGCATTGATTCCACCTACAACACAGGTGTGGGAGACAAGATACCACTCAAACAGTTGTAGGCAGTACTCGGACACTCCTTAGACTAGAGACCATAAAAAGCCTCCCCAAAATGTCAAATTTCATCAAAAGTCACCATGTCCCAGATGTCTCAAACCATGCTGGAACGTGCCATTAGCATGCTGGGTGCTGGGATGTCCACCAGAGAGGTCACTGTGCAGCTGAGTGTTCCCTGACAGGTAATTGGTGGTTTGAGACTTTGTTTCAGACACACTGGTCCACATGTCACCACCCCAGCACAAGATTATCACACTCGCAATTGACAACCTGATTAACTCGTGGTGCTCTACGATACGCAAATGGTGGACACATGAGATACTGAGTGGTGAATTTCTTGCCCCCCCCCCCACCCCCCACTATGTTCACATGAATGTCGAATGTCACTGATTTCCAGATGCAACTATCGAACGTCAAAATTAATTAATATACTGTGCAACTCATAATGCTAATAAAGGTTTTGCAGTGGGCCATTTATATTTTTGGACAAAAGTCATGTTTAAATAGTGGAATTAATAAATATTTCAGTGAAAGAAAAGTCTCGTTGAATGTGTGTAGGGTTTAAATGCGGCAGCAAAAAATTTGCCAAACAATCCGCTTCACTTTTGTACATCTACATGACTTTACATTAAACATTGCTATCACTTTATAGGCCGTGAGGGCTCATTCATCATTGATCACATGCTTATCCGAAAACAGTTAGATGCCGTTTCATACGAAACCCAATTTCTCTCTAAATCAGTGATTCTCAAATAGTGGGGCGCGCCCCCCTTCGGGGGTGGGGTGGAGGGGGGTCCGGTATGAAGCCAGGGGGACGTGGTGGGATCCCGGGGGAGCGCGTATGACCCTGGTGAACATATTTTTTTTATGGAATAGTACGGGAAATAAGTGTAATTGCACCTCCACTCCACTAGTTGGCAGTGGCGCTCATTGTCGCACTGTTGTGTTGTAACGGTTTTTCGCAGGAGAAAACGAGATGAAGTGCAGTAAACATTTATTAAGACATAAATAAGTTGAATGAGTTTAAATAAGGATGTATTTTTTTAAATATAATTTCAGGCACATTTATGCACTTTAAATCTTTTCTATTACAGATTAAAAACAATGTTAACGAAGTTTTATCTTTATTCAACTTGTAAGTTGAACTATATTTCTTTATTTTTAATGTTAATAAAGAATGTGATGCAGAGGTGTACTAATAACAATTTTACAGACAAAAAATACTATTTAAAGTCGCTCTTGGAGCGGTGGGGGCGTGAAATGTTTTTTTCTTCCCAGAGAGGGCGCCACAGAGAATAATTGAGAAGCACTGTTCTAAATACACACTTCAGAAGTCTCAGATTCAAGCACCAAATTACAGTGGTAAGAAAGGAAGTGCATGAAGAGAACCTTTCAGGAGTAGGACCACTGTACGCAAATAAATATTATAATAAATATTCCTCGGGAGGAAGTAGTGTTATGAACTGGTTTCAGTTGGTCAGGTAAAGTCTCAGCAATATCATGTAATAGAAAGCTCAAATGAACTGAATGTAAATTTCCACTGATCAGTACTGTCCTGACTATTACATCACTGTACTGAATCACCGTTATTCCATCAATCGAATTTTTTCACTGAAAGTCTTCGGGATGTATTGGATGGTATGGACTTGCAGAATGCAGACCATTGAGATGTTAACACCGATCTCTTTTCCCCCTGTATATATTTTAATTACTTTTTTTTGGGGAGAATGGGGTTTTGAGGTAAGCAGGCGGTGTATATTGCAGCAGAGACGACTGTTTACAGACACAATAGGTGGGCAGTGGTGGCCTGGTGGTAAAGGTGCTGGATTGCTGATCCTAAGGTTGGTGGTTCGAGTCCTACTCTCCACAAGGTTGTCACTGTTCCCCCAGTGCAGTTAACCGGGTTATCAAATGCCGGCCATGTCACTCACCGTCTACCACCGTTTCCACACTGCGATGGCCTGTCGAGCTGTCCAGGGTGTACTCCGGCCTCGCCTGGAGTTGGCTGAGATGGGCGCCAGCCTCCCCGTGACCCTAATTAGGATTAAGCAGTTACAGAAAATGAACTGAACTGTTGACAGACACAATAGGTAGGCAGTGGGGGCTGGTGGTAAAGGTGCTGGATCACTGATCCTAAGGTTGGGGGTTCGAGTCCCACGCTCCACAAGGTTGTCACCCCCCCCCAGTGCAGCTAATTGGGTTATCAAAGGCCGGCTATGTCTCTCACTGTCTATGGTGAGAGTCTGTTCGGTTTTTACACCCGAGCCTAGTGGCTCATCAGGCCAGTGCTTATCCCCGGTTTCCGTAGCGTGAAGCGACCAGGAGTTCAATTCCTCCTGGATAGGACGCTAGTCCATCACAGGTTACCTTCCCGGTATATTTTACTGGTACCCATTTATACTGCTGGGTGAACAGAGGCACACTTGTGGTTGAGACCTTGCCCAGGGGTCTTAGCACAGTGGGGGTCTCAATGGGATTTGAAACAAAACCTCCCGATCATGAACCCAGCACTCTAACCACTACACCACCGGCCCCAATGGTGAGAGGTTCATGTAAAAGAACCATTGCTGACTTTCATCAAGAATAGGCTGCATAGCCGTTAGCGTGTTTCTGCCCCTTGCTAAGGGTTGTGTCAGGAAGGGCATCCGACGTTAAAAACCTCTGCCAGATCAAGCATGTGAATCATTAATATGAATTCCATGAAGATGGAGGCAGATGATTGGCTGTGGTGACCCCTGAAGGGAACAGCCGAAAGGAAAAGAAGAAGTTTACAGACACAATAGATTTGTACGGGTTTGTTGTCAAAAAGAGGAATTTAGGAATTTGACCACTCGGGAGTAACCCAGCAGTAAACCTGATTTTCTCACAGTTCTCCATGTTTGACTGGTTCCACATGACCAGTCATGATAAGTCTTCTTCTTCAAGTCTTCATATAGGAGAAAGTATTACTTTGTGTCACAAGTCATCATTGGAACCATAGCATAGGAAGGTTGTTGGTGCACCCAAGACAAAAACACTCTCTCCCAATGATCCCTGTCCTCTGCAAGGTGGAAAAGCCTTTGCTCGTTCATGCTGGTCCAGTCTTTGATGTCATCGATCCAAGTTCTCCTTGGGTGCCCACGCTTCCTTACTTGGTGTCAAAACAACTTTAACTTCCTCTTCTCGATGGTATCCGGCGTTCTTTCCGGCTTTTTCGCAAATAATTCTCATTTTGTAGAATCTCTGTTAAATTGATTCAATTCAAGGTATTTGTAGAGCTTCCTATTTTTAAGAACTGACATCGAGTAAATCGATTCAGTTGTGAATACAGTTGACTTTATACGCACAAATTCGATACACCCCTGATTAGCAAGCCTGTGGTCATGGTGGCAAGGAAAAACTCACTGAGAAACATTAAAAAGAAACCTTTATGAGGAACCAGATGTAAAGAGGAAACATATCCTCGTCTGGGTGAGGTGAACAGATAACATGGATTTTAAAGAGCTTCCATAAAAGTCATGTGGCTAAACTGTTTTTAAATTTATTTTAATTTAAACCCCCCCCCCCCTCTTCTAATTTTATTCGTATCCAGTTCCCAACCATCATGCCAACCAGGGAGGTGTGTAAGCATGCACATACCCCCCTCCGTAGACATGCCTCTTTTGGCACTGTCTTTGGGGGTGGCCTAACACACACTGAGAGAAAGCACTATCCGGCCCTTCGTACGGATGAGCTCACGCTGGCGATCGGGTGCCATCCCGTCCCCTCCAATGAGAATGAGAGCTTGGTCAATTAGGTCCAATGGACTCCTGGCTACAAATGGCTGTAGCTTTCAAACTCGCGATCTCCAGGTTGATCGTCATGCGCCACTCGGTAGCCTCAATATCGTTTTAACGTGAGGTTTGTCATGTTATGCTTCACCTGTAATAGTAATTGGAGTTCTTAATTGTTTTAGCAAAAGTGTTTATATTAACTGCATGTCGCCTTCACAGTTTCTTCTCCATCATCAGTAGGAGTGTGTGTGTGTGTGTGTGTGTGTGTGTGTGTGTGGAGGGGGAGGGTTATCATCACAACTCTTTAAGCTAACGCTAACTAAACGAGACCGCTGGAAGGACATGAATGCACCCTACAATTTAAGGCAATCAACCACTGTGCTATCAACAAAGCCAAGTTACAATGTGAGGGATCTTTCGCTAGGTAGATGTACAAACTAAAAGGAAAATCTGAAGACACTTTTTTTTTTGGCTCAGCAAAGTTTCTCAGTATTCCAGCTTCTGTAGCATGATGCGACTCCAAGTCCAACTCTTTCTGGATGGGACACCATTTCATTCAGTCATTCATTTGGTCACCCGAGGGCTGGCAACCAGTAGGGATCTCCATGGTGGTTGTCCAGCAAAGCTAATGTAATTCACATGGGACGCCACACCAAAGTGAATACTGTGGGCCAAACGAAAAGATCCTTCCTTTGCCTCCATTTTATGACGCAAGCAGCATCAGGAGCTTCTTCCTCTAACAAGAGAACAGGGTTTTATTTATTTATTTATTTTATTTAAGGGACAATGTACAGGAACATTAAGCTCATAGAGACAGAGATGTACTGTACCAGATTATAGCTTAATAGCTAGTTTCCATCTGTAGTCCCTAATTTAGAACGGCCAATTAACCTACAGTGCATGTCTTTGGATTGTGGGAGGAAACCGGAGCACCCGGAGGAAACCCACACAAGCACGGGGAGAACATGCAAACTCCACACAGAAACGCCCAGGCCGGGAAACGAACCCGGGCCTTCTTGCTGTGAGGCGGACGTGCTAACCACTACGCTAGGAAGCAGTACCTAGAGGGTATTCACCACGTTTGTCGTACATATACACCATGACCCTGGTAAGGAGGGCTAAAGGTGTACTGTCACTTGCTCAAGTTGAGCACCCAGACTAGCGAAGGGAAAGAGACGTCTTACCTCTTCATTCTAGACCGGCTCCAAGCTGGGCGTAGCCACTGCCCAATTCATTGCAGGTTACATTCCCAGTGTTTTGTCTGCCAGATGGCCCCGGGAGTCTTTGCAAGGTGAGGATATAACAGGGATTTGAACTAAAATAGATGGAAACAAAGAAAAAATATAAAATTGTTGAGATTCAAGTAAGGTGTCGCTGTTGGACCCTTGACCAAGGTCCATAACCCTCAACTGCTCAGTTGTACAAAAGAAATTACAAATATAAGTCACTATGGAAAAGGGTGTCTGCTAAATGCTTGTAAATGAAAATCCCTGCATCACTAACTGTGGGGCTTTGTAAGAGAAAGTGCGACCCTATTTTATTGCATTAATTATTCAAAGTATCAACAAATAGTCTGCACCTTTTATACTAAATAGGTTTGGTGGATCATAAAGCCGAGAAGTTTGTTAAGATTATGTGGAAGGAGGACCATATTAATTAATATTATCTTCTTAAAGCGATACAGTATTTATACGGTATTGACAGAATCTGGCAGATGTGTTTATCTAGATCGACTAACAATCATCGTTTTATACAACTGAGCAATTAAGGGTTAAAGGCCTTGATCAAGAGACCAACAGTGGTGATTGAACCACTGACCTTCAGTCACCCAGCTCCTTTACCATTGCCCTCTATGCACCACGATATGCTTCAGAGATATTGGCATCCCTAATAATCATTCATTCATTTAATACATTGCTCATATATTGTGGAATGCAGGTAATCAAGAGCCGCTCTCAGGTGACATGAGGAGAGTTGCATTGCAGGGTACTGTATACCATGGGCAGGATGCCAGTCCATCACGTGGCTTAACACAAAGATACAGACTGCCGTTGGACTGTGGGAAGAAACCAGAGTACTCAAAGAAAACCCATACAAGCACAAGGAGTACATGCAAACTTGACACAGAAAAGCTCAGCAGAGCAACACATTCAAACTAGTGATGAGAAGTCTCTTTTAATTCTTTTAAACTTGTGGACGGTAATCAAGGTCAGCAAAGTCTTCTCTGCTGACAGAAACACTATCAGAAGCACAAACCTACATTTACAGATACATCTAGTATCTGTTCCATTAAATTGTATTAATTTAGTCTGTTCTCTTCTTTTCGTAATGTGTCTCTTGGCTGCACTGCTTCCAGTATGTTAGTTTTTCTGTCCAATCAGATTTCAGCTTCTATGTGCTGCCATATCAATCTAATTTGCCCAAGGCCTTCAGAATCAGCAGTGCTGGCCGATGTCACTAAAACTATATGAGCAATGGGGCTGTTTTTTAACCAATCAGGTTTCAGATTGACCTCACAGGGTCAGCTGGCCGACAACATCAGCATTTTTCTTTGTGAACGATTCAGCAAGGTAGAAATTCAATGAATGATTCAGCGACTCGGCTCGACTTTGTCGCTCAATGATTCACCGGTTCACTACGCGATATGATCACAGATCTGGCTGTAGAGACTGCCTGCTGCACAATGTGTCACACAGCACTTCCACCTTCACTGACTTTGAGACGCACATAACTAGTTCAAATCCAAAATTTGCTTGCTGTGAGATGACAGTGCGACCACTTGAATGTTCAACACAAGAATTCATTCATTTTCGAAGCCACTTAATCCTAGGGTCATGGGGAGGCTGGAGCCCATCTCAGCCATCTCTGGTGGAGGTTTACCTGGACAGCTTGCAAAGACATCACAGGGCCAACACTTGCACAACCATTCACAATCACACCGAGGAACAGCTTATTCTGCATGGTTTTGGACTGTGGGCTGAAACCAGTCCTCTTCTTCTTCTTCTTTTCCTTTTGGCTGCTCCCTTCAGGGGTCACCACAGCGAATCATCTGTCTCCATTTCACCCTATCCTTCTTGTCTTACACCAACTATCTTCATGTCTTCCTTCACCATATCCAAAAATCTTCTCTTTGGTCTGCCTCTGGGCCTTCTGCCTGGCAGTTCCAACCTCAGCATCTTACTACCAATATATTCACTATCCCTCCTCTGTACATGTCCAAACCATCTCAATCGAGCCTCTCTGACGTTGTCTCCAAAGCATCTTACATGTGCTGTCCCTCTGATGTACTCATTCCTGATCCTATCCATCCTCTTTACTCCAAAGAGAACCTCAACATTTTCATCTCTGCTATCTCCAGCTCTGCCTCCTGTCTTTTCCTCAGTGCCACTGTTTCTAAACCATCCAACATCGCTGGCCTCATCACGATCTTGGACACTTTTCCTTTCATTCTTGCTGATACCTTCCTATCACACATCACACCTGACACTTTTCTGAAGCCATTCCAAACTGCCTTCACATGCTTATTCACCTCTTTTCCACACTCTCCATTGCTTTGGATTGTTGAGCCTAAGTACTTAAAATCCTCCACCTTCTTTATCTCTGCTCCCTGTAACCTCACCATTCCTCTTGGGTCCTTCTTGTTCACACACATGTATTCTGTCTTACTGAGGCTAACCTTCATTTCTTTACTTTACAGGGCATACCTTCACCTCTCTATATTTTGCACCTCTTGTTCTCTGCTCTCACTACAGATCACAATGTCAGCTGCAAACATCATAGTCCATGAAGATCTTGTCTAACCTCGTCTGTGAGCCTGTACATCACCATAGCAAACAAGAAGGGGCTCAGAGCTGACCCTTGATGCAGTCCCACCTCCACCTTGAACTCTTCTATCATGCCGACAGCAGACCTCACCACTGTCTTACATCTCTTATACATGTCCTGCACCACTCTAACACACTTTTCTGCCACTCCAGACTTCCTCATGCAATACCACAGTTCTTCTCTCGGCACCCTGTCATATGCTTTCTCCAGATCCACAAAGTCACAGTGCAGCTCCTTCTGACCTTCTCTGTACTTCTCTATTAACATCCTCAAAGCAAACACTGCATCTGTGGTGCTGACCTCTGCCCTTAGTCTCGCTAACACTATTTTTTCCCATAACTTCAGCATATGGCTCATCATCTTTATCCCTCTGTAGCTGCCACAACTCTGCACGTCTCCCTTGTTCTTGAAAATGGGCACCAGCACACTTCTCCTCCATTCCTCCAGCATCCTCTCACTCTCTCAGACCTTATTGAATGTTCTTGTCAGAAAATCTACTGCTACCTCCCCTAGACACTTCCATACCTCCACTGGTATGTCATCAAGACCAACTGCCTTTCCACTCTTCATCCTCTTCAATGCCCTCCTCACTTCACCCTTACTAATCTTTGCTACTTCCTGATCCTCAATGGTCACCTCTTCTACTCTTTTTTTTCTCTCTCATTTTCTTAATTCATCAGCTCTTCAAAGTACTCTTTGCATCTTCCCAGCACACTTATGTCATCAGTCAGTACATTTCCCTCTCTGTCCTTAATCACTCTAACTTGCTGTACGTCCTTCCCATCTCTATTTCTCTGCTGTGCCAACCTGTATAAATAATTTCTCCCTCTTTATTGTCCAACCTAGCACACAATTCATCATCCACCCTTTGTTTGACCTTTGACACAGCTACCTTTGTCTTGTGCTGTGTATCCCTGTACTCCTGTTTACTCTCTTCAGTCCTCTCAATGACTCCCTTCTTCTTAGCTAACCTCTTCCTTTGTACACACTCCTGCACTTCCTCATTCCACCACCAAGTCTCCTTATCTACTTTCCTTCCAGAGGACACACCAAGGACTCTTCTACCTGTCTCCCTGATCACATTAGCTGTAGTTGTCCAGTCATGCAGAAGCACTTCCTGACCACCCAAAGCCTGTTTCAACTCCTCTTTGAAGACAACATGACATTCTTCCTTTTTCAGCTTCTGCCACTTTGTCTTCTGCTCTGCCTTTGCCTTCTTCATTTTCCTTACCATCAACGTCATCCTGGACACGACCACCCTATGCTATCTGGCAACACTCTCACCCACTACTACTTTGCAGTCACTGGCTTCCTTCAAATTACATCGCCTACACAAGATATAGTCTACCTGTGTGCTCCTACCTCCGCTTTTACAAGTCACCCTATGCTCCTGTCTCTTCTGGAAGAAAGTATTCACCACAGCCATTTCCATCCTTTTCGCAAAATCAATCAATATCTGTCCTTCTGTCTTCCTGTCCTGGATACCAAAGCTGCCCATCACTTCCTCGTCCCCTCTGTTTCCTGCACCAACATGTCGGTTGAAGTATGTAACACTGACCACTCTTTCACCTCAGGCGGTACTCTGCATCACTTCATCTAAGTCAATCCAGAATCTCTCCTTCTCTTTTAGCTCACATCCTGCCTGTCGGGCATAAGCACGAACAACATTGAACATCACACCTTCAATTTCTCACTTGACACTCATCACTGTCGAAAACTCTTTTCACTTCTAAAACATTCCTGACAAACCCCTCCTTCAAGATGATTCCTATTCCATTTATCTTCCAATCCACACAATGATAAAACAGCTTAAACCCTGCTCCTAAGCTTTACGCCTTCCTACCTTTCCACCTGCTTTCCTGAACACACAGTATGTCCACCTTCCTCCTCTGCATCATGTCAGCCAGCTCTCTGGTTTTTCCTGTTATAGTCCAAACATTCAAAGTCCCTTCTCTCAGTCCTAGACTCATGCCTTTCCCCCTCTCTCTCCTCCTATGGATACGCCTCCCGCATCTCCTTCTTCGACCAACAGTAGCCCAGTTTCCAAAAGCACCCTGTTGGTTAACAGCACTGATGGCGGTCGTTGTTATCCCGGGCCTCGACCAATCCGGTATGGAATTCTTATTTGTGACTTGCATAAAAAATTTGGCATTGGTTTTATGTCGGATGCCCTTCCTGACAAAACCCTCTGCATGTATCCAGGCTTGGGACCGGCGTGAGGAAGAACACTGGCTTGTACCCCCCCTCAATGCTGCATTTGGGAGCAAACCAGTCTACCCAGAGGAAATCCACACAAGTGCAAGGAGAACATGCAAACTCCACACAGAAACGCCCAAGCTGGGATTTGAAACCAGGTCCTCTTGTTGAAAGGCAGATGTGCTAATACCCCAGTGAAACCCCAACCACAAGCATATTTTAGTGTAATTTGCAATTCTGTACTATCGTCTCATTTACAATCCATATGAGCAGTGTTTGTAATGTTTCTCTGGGGTATAAATATGCAGTCTGACACGTTTAAAATTCCTCTCATTTCATTACCATGTTAAAGTGCTTCTTGATGAGTCATTTATAGATGCACTTTACTTTTTTTATAAAAAAAAAACCTTTTTGTAGGGTCTGGCGTGCCTCTTTGTCAGCCTGCTGGTCTCCTGACTTGAAGACATCATACTGCGCTTTAAGCAGGGTGCGCACCTGACCATCAGGCCATGGTTTCTGGTTCGAGAACACTTTAACAGTCTTTGTTGTGGTCACATTGTCCACATAATGTCAGAGAGCACAGCTGATGTGTGACCCTCCAGGTCTGTCTCCTCTGCAAATATTTTCCAGTCTGTAGAGTCAAAGCAATCCTGTAGAGCTGCAGTGTTTCCTCAGTCAACAATTGGATTGTTTGAACTACTGGTCTTTGGTTACAGTTTTTAGGTTTATAAGCAGGAATCAGAGACCGAGAGAGATGGCCTGAAAGTCTGAGATGTGACAAAAGGATGACTTTATAGGCATCTGGCATGTTGGGGACTATGTCTACTAAGTCCTGTCTGGGTTTTTTCCCCTCCTCGGAAAACTCACAAAGGTTTAACGAAACTCGGACCGTAAATTTACCTGTATTATTCAACATTAGCATTCCAAAATATCATCTAAGCAGAACTATTACAAAGTTATCTCCCTTAAAAAAAATTAGTCTCAGAAATTATGTGAGATAAACTAGATTACATTCTGAAGAAACTGAAAAGTGTGAGAAAAATGCCTTCACAGTCCACCACATACACCGAAAGTAAATGCCATTCTTCACCAGAGATTCAGATCAAATTTCACTTCTTCATGAGAAGGCTTATGAATGGTTGTAATCGTTCCTTGTGTAAATGTTCTTCTATAAACAATTGGCTGCGATAAATGGTTATTTCCGATGTTTGGTACGACAGCCATTTGACAGTCCATGCTCGCTTTCTCATGGAATACCTACATAGCACTTGTCGAGGATTGGAACATTCTTCCACAAATTACAATTAGTAATCTCATTTATTTTAGGTGAAGGAAACCCACTGCTCTACAGAATGCCTTAAATTGGTTACACACACACGACTGAAAGTCTAAGTCTGACCATTGACCCCTCTGTCTATCAGTGACTGTCGTTGGTATTCCAGTCGATATCCATCCATTTCTCATACTGCTTATCTGTCAGGATTGGGAAGCGAGACACTCCTTGGACAAGTTGTCAGTCTATATATGAATTTCAATAGGCATGGGAAAGGGTCACATGGCCAAGCATCACCCCTGGAAACCGCACAGTAAGTTGACCACTACAAGCACAATAGCTCATTCAATTCACACATTTTAATGTATAGCTAAGGGAGTAGCGGCGTTCTCACTGTGTTCCCTATATTGTAGAGAAAAAGAACCGAGCAAATGATATGAAGTGCAGTAAACACTATATTTATAGTCGCACGCGGGGCGCTGGGGTGGGGGTGGGGGGTGTAAAATGTTTCTTTTCTTCCTATAGGGGCATCACAGAAAATTATTGAGAAGCACTGCACAAGGCGTTGTCGGAGCACGGAGGAAAACACGCAGAAGAATACAAGGCTAATTGGCTCGGAAAAGCCATTTCCCCAGCAAAGCTCGTAAGTCGAAAATTTGCTTGTTGGATGGGGCGGATTTTTGGTGGGATCGAAGCTCGTATCATGGAAAATTCGTTATAAGGGACAGTCGTAAGTCAAGGTACCACTGTATATATTTTGGGGAGGATTTAAAATTTTTTTTATTTTACTTCACTAATCCGCTCTCCGCAGTACCGCTTGGCAAAGAACTCTTACTTGCCTCATCCTTCTTGAAATAACGGTCCAACGAGGCTTGCCCTTGACGACTTTTTTAAATGTTTCTGAAGTGGGTTAGGGATATGGAATTAAACTGAGTGGTTGAATGTGCAGTGAAAACCTTCTTGGGATGCTTGGTTTCAATAAACCTAGAAAGTTTCTCGAAGTCGGCAAGCATTTCTTTCATCTCAGCTGAACTTATAGGTTCCTCAACCTCCGTCTTCTCATCACTGCTGAATTGTTGCCCCTGTAACTTCTTTTCCTCTGCGGTTATGAACGTGTGACGAGGCATCTTCTTCCAGAAAAGTCCAGTCTCGTCGCAATTCAACACTTGCTGCACGATGTACTTTTCCTCGGTGACGAGCTCTTCAAACATTTGATGAAATCTTCAGCAGCTTGCTTGTCAGCACTGGCTCCCTCTCCATGATGAACCATGTCATGGATTCCGGTCCGTTTCTTACATTTCTCAAACCACCCACTCGAAGCCTTGAAGGTATACTGAGAAAAATCAGTAGAACTTTCTCTCTCCCTGGCGATTTTTGCCTTCAGATCTTCATAGATGGCCATTGCTTTCTCACTGATAATTGCCTCTGTGATCGCATCGTTGTGGATCTCTTTCGACTTGATCCACAATAGGAGAAGCCTCTCCATCTCGTCATTGAGTCCGGATCCTTTTTTAGATAAAACACGAACCACATTTGCTGGTTTAACACTCTTCAACATGGCCTTCTGTTTGAGAATTGTACAGATGATCGATGCACTCTTCTCGTACTCCTTACACAGATCGACCATGCAGACTCTTTTTTTCATGTTCAGTTATGATTTCAATTTCCATTTCAAATCAGTTTTCTTTTCATAGATTTATCAACCACCTTGTTACAACCCATCTTGGAGAAAAACATTTGTGCTCGTGCACGCTACGAACGAGTTCCACAAGGCGTTCTCAGAGCGTGGAGGAATACATGCGGAAGAACACAAGGCTTAATTGACTCGGAAAAGACATTTCCAGCAGAGCTCCGTAAAGTGAATTTTTGTTTGTTGGATGGAACAGATTTTTGGTGGGTTTGAAGCTCGTATCATGAAAAAAATTATAAGGGACACTCATTAGACAAGGAATCACTATAATATCAATA
>CM045733.1:65227500-65345000 GCA_024760905.1 Plotosus lineatus | reverse complement strand
CTCACCAGGACATCATTGGGCAAAAACACACTGATAGCAATGCCGCCTTCTTTTGATTTAAGTCAGCAATACTTCTTTTACATGCTTCTCACCATAGCCGGTGAGAGCTGCACTGGGGGAACAAAAGTGACAAGCCAGTGACCATGGATGGTGAGTATCAATACCTGACCTTGGAATTAGTAATCTAGCACCCTACCATCGGGCCACCACTGCGCCACTTTCCCTGCGAGCGACAAATGATTGAACACAAAGAGTAGTGGCTCTCATGCAGCCTTTCAATAAATCTCTGGACCGCAATGAAGAACAAAAACTGTTCTGCAAGTGTTTTTAACACCAACAAAGTAATTTCTCAAAAGCACCAACGTGAAATGACCAAAAAGAGCTTAATTTTCATCTCTATGTTGCATATGATGTAACTATTTTGGATTTGAGCGAGTTCTAAATCCACTCAGATTTTTGTCAAATTTACCTTGTAGCCTGTTTCCCCCCACATGGCAAACAATGAAAACCTGGCCAACATTCATTTCAAAACTTGAAAATTTAGACACACCCTAATATACAATACTAAGCCAAAAATAATTCACATTTTTCACTGATTTCTTGAATTGATGAGGGAAAAACTGAAGCACTCCATAAAGTCTTCTCCAGCACTTCTGGTGTTCTCACCGAGCCCGGGACTTGAACCCAGGACCTTCTTGCTGTGAGATAGTCATCTACACCACCATGCCACCTGATCTTATTACTGACTGTTGTTATATTATATCCTCCTAGAACTAATTTTATGCTGGAGGCAAGGTCACGAGTGGTGAGTAAGTCTGTCTCACAGCAAGCAGGTCCTTAGATTTGAGTCCTGGGCTCGGGCATTTCTATGTGGAACTTGCATGTTGTCCCAGTGCTTGCGTGGGTTCCCTAAGGGTACCCTGGTTTCCTCCCACAGTCCAAAGACATGTACGTCATGCTAATTGGTATTTCTAGACTTCCCCTAGGTCTGGGTTTGTTGAACTGACAACGATCTGTAGGGGCAGTGGTGGTCTAGTGGTATAAGGCGCTGGATCGCTGATCCAAAAGTTGGGGGTTCGAGTCCCACTCTCCACAAGGTTGTCACTGTCCCCCCCAGTGCAGCTAACTGGGTTATCAAAGGCTGGCCATGTCTCCCACTGTCTATGGTGGGAGGCATGTAAAAGAACCATTGCTGACTTTCGACAAGAGAAGGCTGCAAAGCCGTCGGCGTGTTTCCACCCTGCGATGGCCTGGCGAGCTGTCCAGGGTGTACTCTGCCCTTGCCCTGAGTTGGCTGGGATGGGCACTAGCTCACCGTGACCCTAATTAGGATGAAGCGGTTACAGAAACTGAACTGAACAACGATCTGTCAAGCTGTTCAGGGTGTAACCTGCTTTTGTCCCATGTCAGCTGAGATAGGCTGCAGCCTCCCCATTACCCTATTAGCATTCAATAAATTGTGATTCTACATATGGCCAAACTGTTAAAAGGACTTCCTTGAATTACCATTAAGATTAATCAGGACACCATTGATATTGATGATTGCCTGGGTAATACAGTATATCTTGGCATGTGTATTAAGTTGTACGAAGTGCCGCCCCTGATTGGATTAAACAGTTTTTCAAATGAGTAATGAGTGAGTCTCTCAGTGAATATCAGTAAAGGTTCTGATCTCTCACTGTGTGGTTGGTTATTCTTTCCCAACAGAGCACCACCTTACCATGATTACCATTATAGATTACCAGGTTAAGCTGGTTTGTCCCTTAACAAAATGCCAATGAATCCGAGAATGTGGAGCAGGCGCCACACCTTTTTTTTTCTTGAGACATCCGGATATGCACCTGTACACATCCATGTGTGTCATCATAGTAAAAACTATAGAAGCAGTGCCCAAGGCTTTAGTGCTCCTTTCTGTGACATCACAGGGTATATAAACATCATCATTACAAGATGTCATAGAGAGGGAAGGAAAAGCCCCTCAATGAGATATAAGTGATTATGTTCTGCGGCTTGTAGAATGAGGGAGACTGTTCACGTCCAAGCTTAACAGCGCAACAACCAAATTCTTGTCAAGGTAAAAAGGGAATACTTTGTTTTCCAATATTATTATGAGTTTTTTGTTTGTTTTGTTTCTTGTTTGATTTATTTATTAATTTTTTTGCCTCACTCCAACTAAGACGATGTATGAAGGATTCAGTCTGTCTTAGGCCGAGGGGATTGCTTAATGGTTAATTTCTTTGTAATTTATACAGCATGTTTATTATTGGGCAGTGGTGGTCTGGTGGTAAAGGTGCTGGATCACTGGTGCCAAGGTTAGGGGTTCAAGCTGTATTCTCAACGAGTTGTCGCTGTCCCTCCAGTGCAAGCTAACTGGGTTATCAAAGGCCGGCCATGTCTCTCACCGTCTATGGTGTGAGGTTCATGTAAAAGAACCATTGCTGACTTTTGTCAAGAGTAGGCTGCATTACCCGCGTGTTTCTGCCCTGCGATGGCCTGGTGACCTCTCCAGGGTGTACTCTGCATTTTACATGAACCTCACACCATGGTGAGGGAGACATGGCTGGCCGGCCTTTGATTAACCCAGTTAGCAGCACTGGCGGAAGGGGGGGCAGTGACAACCTTGTGGAGAGTGGGACTTGAACCCCCAACCTTAGGATCAGAAATCCAGCACCTTATACCAATAGGCCACTACTGCCTTCTGCTGTTGAAGTGATTTAATTAAATCTGGATTCATTTTGATCGTTTTAAATAATATCAAGTTAAATTAGGTTTAATCAGTTTATCAAGAGGTCCAGGTGATGTCCCAGGATGGAAGCCCTTTCTCTATGACGTCGTCACAGAGGATTAAGGTCACGTGACAAACCACAAACTCCCCTTTCGTGAATGCTGTATTGTTATAAAACAGGGTTTGGGTTTCAAACAAAATCAAATAGATTTTCAATCCAAATTATCCACTCAGCCAAAACACATGAACTTGACTAGCCATTATCAAAAACGGGCATACCGGAAGTTGCGCGGGGAGGGGGGGGGGAGTGTAGTAACGTCACATCCCTCCAATTTTATAAAAGGTCTGAGAAGGTTAGTCAAGGGGAGGTTCGTCTCCAATCAGACAATATATTCGTACAGAACCTCGTGCATAAGGGTCCGACTTGTCTGATTTATCGACACAAGGTGAGTTCATAGTTCGAGCACAGGTGGGGTTGTTTGTACTGGTGCTAGCTAGCTAGCTAGCTAGCTCAGTTAGCTTCTGAGTACATGCGTAGGTTAAGTCACGTTGACGTGAGGCGTTGCTCGAATGAGTAATTCAGTGTTTATATCTCGGAAAGGGAAGTGTCGTAATAGTTTGTGACAATTACTCTTATGATACTCTTTTGATAATGTATTTCCAACTACAGTACTGCTTATTTTAGCTTTCTTTTTGTACTTGCGAGTAAATTGTTAGCCTGGAAGCTATCGCTGCTCACAAGGTACAGTCATCAATTTTATTAAAATGTTGCTGAACTTTAGCAGTATTTAATACCAGCAATGGTCACACAGCACATATGAAGTGATCCATCGTAAAAGCAAAGCTGACCGACTTTTGCTGGGTGAGATTGTTTTGATATTTACTATGAGAGAAGCAGGTGTCACATACGAGTCTTTTAAAATCTGTTTTACCGGTATATGTATTTATAAAAAAATGTGGAGTGTCTATTTACTTCCTTTACCCTGAACTGTTTAGTAAATTTAGTAGCGCCTCTCTCGTTTATTTTGCTGTATTAAACTCACTGCTAATGTTTATTTAAAGAAACTAGAAAACCACTTTTATTTTGAAGTCCAGAATTTCATTTTCAATAAATTGAGGGGCTGTCGGATTATCATGTGACACCGCTGCAGTTTATTTTCTCGTCGCCCCGGTTTTGTTTGGGAACTGACTGACATTCCGCAGCAGCTGGAGAGAAATATCCAGAAATGTCAGTAAGAGCAGTCGCAGCTTTATTATCTCCCGGGAGATGAAAGTCCATTTTTTTGAATGATGATGAGGGTCAGGTGTTTGGTGTGGGTGTGATATGTAGGCGGAGTGGACACGTGATCAAGTGCCTCTATGATTATTTTTCTTTCAATTTTTTTTTTTTAAGTTAAACTTGGTGTGGGAATATTTTTGCAACTTCTGAGTTTTGTAAAATCAGTATGAACTGTGTTGGGGACTAAGCTCATGAATATAGAGGTTGTGGGTTTGAATCCCTGTTTGACTCCTCCCCACCACCACTTTGCTCAGGACTATAAATGGGTGCAAATAAAAAAAAAAAAGAGAACGTAGACCAGTTGATCCCTGTACAATAGATGTTTGTACTCGATCCCTTTCATTGAATGACTGGAGAGGTTCAGTATGTTATTGGTTCGCTATCCGATGCAATATGGAATGATAAGGGCTGCTGATTATTACCAACCTTGTGTGAGAGGACATAAATTCAATCATCCATTCAGTTTCTGAACCGCTTAATCCTAATTCGGGTCAGTGGGAAGCTGGTGCCCTCCTCGGCTGACTCTGGACGAGGGCATACAATACACCCTACACACCTTGCCAGGCCATCGCAGGGCAGGAACACACTGATGTCAACACAATGGCCTATGTTTTACAAACGACAGCGATGGTTCTTTTACATGCGTTCCACCACAGACAGTGAGACACTTGGCTGACCTTTTGATAACCCAGTTCGCAGCTGCACTGCTGTGGGCTCGGGGCAGTAGTGACAACTTGGTGATACTGGGTCTTGAACCCAGACTATAGGATCAGTACGCCAGTGTCATAACCACCGAGCTGCCACTGAAAATATCTTGAATGTCTTCATTTAAAATTACGAGTAACCAAATATAAGGCCGCTAAAGATGTTTATCGATGAATTTTACAATTTTAAGCTTAATTGTTATTAAAATGAATGCCTAAACTTGCATTGCAATTTTTAGCATGTAGTTCAGGGTGTACCCTGCCTTCGCATTGTTAACGACTGATACAGGTGGGGTTAAGCGGCCTGGTGAGTGAGTGAGAATACTTCAACTTAAAAGCAAAGTTGCTCACTAATTAAACAAGAAAATATAAGATTTAGAAAACATGAAGCACGGTATGTCTGGGGGGGGGGGGGAATGTAATAAAATTACAATAAATCAAATAAGATGGGGGTTTTTTTTTTGTTTTTTTTTTTTCCTGTAACTGCTTAATCCATTAGGATTACAGGGAAGCTGGCGCTCATCCCAGCCAACTCCGGGCGAGGGCAGAATACATCCTGGAAAGCTCGCCAGGCCATCACAGGGTGGAAACACGCTGATAGCGACACAGCTACTCTTGTTGAAAGTCAGCATTGGTTCTTTTACATGAACTTGACCCCATAGACAGTGAGAGATCTTTGATAACCCAATCGGCTGCACTGGGGAGGACAGTGGCAACCCGTTGAGATTGGGGCTTGAACACCCAACCTTAGGATCAGTGATCCAGCACCTTTACCGCCAGGCCACCACTGCCCTAATAAAATTATCAGTGGGTTTTTTTTTTTTTTTTTAATAATGATTGAAAATTATATTGATGGCTTTTTGGATTTTGTGTGTGTATACAAACAATGGAATTCATTGTGCATTTTTGGAATTTGCATTCTTCAAACCTGGCATACCCTTTCCATGTAGGTAGGTTGCATTCCAACTCCGGCGTGGCTTCTACAGCTGATTGTGGTCACCTGGAAGTCTGATATTTGTTCTACCACCTCATGTCCTCCTGTGTGTGTGTGTGTGTGTGTGTGTGTGTGGGGGGGGGGGGTGAAAATTACACATCTAATGAAAAATTTTGTGGAGGTTTTAAAATCAACGTGTATTTTCACATGCTGTTTAGTCTTAAGCATGAAGTTGGAAGAGATTCAAGTCACATACATGTCCTGATCGGGCTTGTGCGCTCCTGGTCTCGGATGTTGTATTCTGTTGCTATTGTACATGATGGTGAAACAGTGCGAGACAATGTTGGTCCAGTCCCCTTATAAAAAATAGACCACAGAGGTCCGGATACTTCCGCCAAAAGGTCCATTTCATAATATGCTAATACAGAACACACCTGGCAAGATTGAAAGCTCCAGCTTCAGCATGCAGAAAGTCAATGAAACCTATTGTGCGGTTTTGTGTCTGGCTTTGAAAAGTAGGCGAAGGTAACTTGCACAAACTCAACCGAGCACTCGTAGTAGTGAACAAGCATGGCAAGTTTGAAAGCCTCTGGTTCAGTGCGTGGCAAGTGTGTGTCCGTAACTTGAAGTGTAACAGACAGACGGAACCCTTTCCCATAGTTCCCGAAGCGTTTTGTGGGAGGGAGCTAAAACCTGCGGACATTCAGCGAGTGTAATGCTTTTTTTTTTAAATTATTTTGTAATTGGATTCTGTTATCATTTGTTGAAGATAAATTGAGTATTTTGGCAGATTATTCTGTGTAAGAATGTGCAGTGTTGAAGGTTGATCAAAATCCCATGTGGATTTCTTCACGTTGTGGGTCGGACTACTTTCAATTAGATGCCCTCCTCAGTTTTCGTGACATTGCTGATGAGAAACTAAAAATCTAATTTTGCTGGCCTTTCGCATTTTTATTTTAGTAAGGTTATGTTTCCCTCACTGTGCCAGAGACTAACACCCACCCCACCCCACCCTCCTCTCTCCATAGGTCCATTAGGGTGCTTTGAATTTCATCAGAATTTCACCTCTCATCGCAATAATGACTGAACCCAGTGATTTAGGCCAAATTGAAAGTGATGGCGAACTTCTTCCTGACTGGTCTGCAATAAACACGCGATTGAGCTCATTCCAGTCATTTCCACATGTTAACTGGGTTCCTGCGGAGAGGCTGGCCCGGGCGGGTTTCTATTTCACAGGCGAATCCGATCGCGTGCGCTGCTACAGCTGCCTGAACACCATTGAAAACTGGAGCCAAGGAGATGACCCTGTAGAAAGACACCTCAAAGTTTCACCCAGCTGCATGTTCCTGAGGTGTGTTCATCACAGGAGCCTTGTGGGTCAAACCTCCTCTCAGTCCAGCTATGATGAGGCCAGAGAAGATATGGAGTATAGAATAAAAACCGGTGGAGTGGTGGATGAGTCGGTGTACCCCAAGATTCCGCATATGAAAGCGGAAGATGCACGGCTGAAAACGTTCAGAAACTGGTCTTCTGAGTTCCCAGTCCAGCCCCATGATCTAGCACAAGCTGGATTTTTTCATGTGCCAGAGACCATGCAGACGGACAGGGTACAGTGTTTCTGCTGCGGTGGGATGCTGGTCAACTGGGAGGACGATGATGATCCCTGGGAGGAACATTCCAGAGTTTACCCCAACTGCTTCTTTATTTTGGGTCATGATGTGGGGAACATCCCTTCTGATCAACCGGGAGAGAGACGCAGTGGTCGGAGCCACTCGATGGAATCATTTGAGCAACGCCTTGAAAGTTTCAAGGACACACTGCATCCCATTAACCATGTAACGCTGGCAAGAGCTGGATTTTATAGTACAGGTAAGTTTAATTTCTGTCATGTTGTTGTTTTTGTTTACTTCCTTGTCTTATGCACATGGTAACGGGATTGATTTCCATATTGTTTTCGTAGTTGTATCACACTAGGATTAAGCCGCTTATTCCTAATGAGAGTCCCAGGGAGGCTGGCGCCTATTTCAACTGATGTTGGGTGAAGGTGGTGTCCACCAGGCAGATCGCTAGACCATTGCAGGGCAGCACACATGCAACCATTCACTCTCGCACCTAGGGGCAATTTGAAACAGACAAGTAGCATGTGTGTGATTTTTGGACTGTGGGAGGAAACCAGAGAACCCAGAGGAAACCCACGGAACAGAACATGCAAACTCCACATTGACCGCAGGATGATCTCGCTGTGAGGCAGACCTGCTAATCACTATGCTGTTATGCCACCTATGATAGCATTTTGACAGACATATTTACAACCAGTTTATTGTAATGATACACACCAAGAAACTGGCTGGAGACTGGAATCGGCTGATTTTGAGTGTGACTGGCCTGAACGGCCATCGGAGGGTCATTTTCACCCATTTCAGATTCTAAATTCGTCTTTAAGGTTTCTCACATTTACTCGTACACATATATAAAATCAGAGTTGCGCACACCCTTAAATTCAAGGGTGAACATAGTGTGGGAGTTTTCTACTGTGAGTGAAGATGTAAAGCTAATTTTTTCGAAGCGGTGAAAAGACGCAAGCAAACTTGTTCAAGCAAGGCAATAACACTTAGAAATCTCAACCTCTCACCATGCACAATCCCTGCGTCTAAAATCACGATGTAGTGCACTCGGTGTAGTTCAAGTTTCATGTGTGACTGATATACCAGTAAGAGTGGCGCATCACGATTGCCAATGAAATTCTTGGACTCGAAGTGCCCTCGGTATTGCACGTAAGAAGTAAATATAGGGATCCCTCGCTACTTCGCGCTTCAATTCATGCTGCTTCAGTGCATTGAATCGTGTTTTTTTTTTTGTTTTGTTTTTTTATTGTCTTCAAAAAAATAAGGAAATTAAGGAAGAATCGGGGGAGGGGGGATAAAGAAAATGCCACAAAACAAGGCCAATTATGCAACAAAAAAAAACACAACCAACAAAAAACAACCCAGAACCTCCCATCAAAACTACTTGCATTTTTATGTGAGGTGTGCATCTGTGTGCGCACGCGTCTGTGTGTATTTGTTTTATTTACATCTTATAAATGCTTATAATAAATATTAAAAAATAATGCATAAAATTTGAATATGCATTTATTGATATTATATGTATATGTGTATATAAATAACACAACACAGGGGTGGACAAAATAATGGAAACACCTAACATTTTGGCGTCATAATCTTTGAACATAATTTAAACAATCAAAACTTGGCATGTTATTTTTTGTATAATAATTTTATTTGATATGTTGATGTAAAATAAATAGTTTTTTTTTTTTTTTCCTTTTTCAGATATTGAAAATATTAATCCTACCCCGTAATGGCAGACCTCTCAGATTTTAAGAAGCCAAATTGTTGGTGCTCGTATGGTTGGCGCTAGTGTAACAAAAACTGCCCAAATGTTCCGTGTTTTAAGAGGTACTGTCTCAAAAGTAATGAGTGCCTTTGAAAGAGAGGGAAAAACGTCCTCAGCAAAGCACAAGTCCGCCATCGTCTCGAAGAGTTAGAGGGGATTCGAACTGAAGAATGGCTTCAAATTCCTTTGGAAACAATTCACAAGTTGTATGAATCAATACATATGCCAAGTTTTGGTTGTTTAAACTATGTTCAAAGATTGATGCCAAAATGTTTGTTGATCCGACTTTGTGGAATTTGGCGGTTGTGGGGGGGGGGGTCTTGGACCCAATTAACCGTGGAAAGTGAGGGAACCCTTGTATTGCACATAAAGAAAACATTCAGATAAAATCTAAAGTTAAAAAATAATTAACTAAGGGTGCTGGATCACTGATCCCAATGTTGGGGGTTCAAGCCCCACTCTCAATGGGCTGTCACTGTTGTCTGTCCGTCTGTGTCTCCTCCCACCCCCTCCAGTGCAGCTAGCGGGGTTATCAAAGGCCAGCCATGTCTCACTGTCTATGGTGAGAGGAATGTAAAAGAACCATTGCTGACTTTCATAAAGAGTAGAGTGCATAGTTGTCAGCGTCTTTCTGCCCTGCGATGGCCTGGTGAGCTGTCCAGGGTGTACTTTGTCCTCGCCCTGATTCGGCGAAGATGGTCGCCTACCTCCCCGCAATCCTCCTAGGAGTAAGCGGTTCAGAAAATGAATGCATGTTCAAAAGTAAATCGGAATCAGCAAAAATCAGCATTGGCAGGTTATATTTGGAGAAGAATCCAACTTGCACCTCTGTGATTGTAACAGCAGTGTCATGCATATTGTTCTTGCAGGTGATCGAGACTGTGTAATGTGCTTCAGATGTGGCGGTCGTCTCAAGAGCTGGCAGCCAGATGAAGATCCTTGGAAGGAGCATGCTAAACATTATCCAGGGTAAATATACATGTTTGTTCTGTCCCCATCATATAATGTTGCTCGGTTTTGTCATAATGTTAGTCTATGGCATGTCTCCTGAGGTGCAACACCCATAATAACACATTTGGTGTGTGAATACATCTGGGGATGGCAGAGGGTCACATACTGTCTCTGTTTCATGTCCCTGTGTACCATGGACACATTCTGGGGTTTATTTGTTTTTGTTTTTTTTTTGTTGTTTTTTTTCCCCCTTTTTTGTTAGATGTAGTTGCAGAGTTTTGATTTATCGAGAGATTAGTTAATCTTTGAAGATAAATGACTAATAAAATTGTTCTGGACATGCTGTAGGAAATGACTCTTATCAAAACTAAAACTGATTATTTTCCATCAACAGCTTGTTTACCTTTTTCCCTCTTGTACCACAGAAATTTTAATTTATTATTGTAGTTAATGTTCTGAAACATGCTAGTGCCTGTTATGTTGGTGTATATATTACACACAGAATGGTGTGATCTGATTGGTTCCCTGTCGAGGGGATAATATTCCAAGATATTATTCCAAGGGGATAGTGCATGAATCCAAGCAGCAGGCCAGCACTCATTTTGTCTGATTCTGTAATTTTTTTTTTCAACCAAATGCCATCCCAAAATGAAACTGTGCAACACAGCCATCCCTTTGTTAAAGGTTTAATAGCAATTTATCAAATTTTGAATGAGTTACAAAAGATAGTGTTATAAAGCCTGCATGAATGTTGTGATGGGGCAGATGTTCTCATTGTCATGCTATAAAAATGTAAAAAAAAATAAATAAGTGTACCATAAACAGCTCCTGCTGCTAACTCAGCTGACTTCTTCAGCTGGGGACCACCTGTCAACGAGTGCTTCAAACCTTTAAACCCGGGACACTCTCAGGGTGGCGGGTCCGCAGTGATGACATCTCACCACTACGTGTCAGGTGATAGCTTCCAGCTTTTCTCCTCTCTCTTCAGCCACAGCCAGCTCGATGAGCTTTCAGCTGCTTGGCATACTGTTTTTATAGTTCTCTTCCTGTCCCTGCCCTTGACACCTAGGCTTCCTAATGTTCTCCATAAGGACTGTGCAGAGAATCCTCTAGCTAATCCTACTTCCACAGGAAAAAGCGAACACTTCCAACCTCGTTGCTGGTATTGTTCAACCAACTCGGCGTACTTGGCTTTCTTGCGCTCGAACGCTTCCTCACGTCTTGTTTTCCAGGGTACCATGAGTTTGACGATTACAATCCTCTTGTTCTTTGTGCACCAAATGATGATATCAGGCCTCAGAGTAGTCAGGACTACCTTTGGAAAGACCAGCATCTGGCCCAGGCCAACTATCATTTCCCACTGCTCTGACTCGTCAAACACTGATGTTGGTTGAGCGACTCTCGTTTCCCCTAGCCTCCCCCTCTTTAACGAAGTTGATGCGTTTTCTTGGGGCTCCTCTTTCTCCTTTCTCTGTCTAACATGTCAGCCAGTTCCTGTAGAACTCCGTCTCCATCTATAGCGGCCTTGATTCCATGCTACATTGCAAGATACCAGCACATGCTCCACTGTTCCTACTTTGCCGCAGAGTACGCACTTTGGGTCTTCTCTTAAGCCCCACCTATGCAAATTCGCCGGTGATGGCAGGATATCATACACCGGTCTCAGTAGGAAGTTCAAGCTGAACGGCTCGTATTGTCAAATCTCTGCCCATGGAAGCTTCCTTTCAATAGTTGTCCATCTTGTCCAAGCACCCTGCAGTACCAATTCAGCTGCTCTTGTTTTACGTGACTCCTCTTCGTTCAACCTTCATCTTGGACCTTGCCTGATGCAGCGGACCATCGTGGGGTGCTAGTAGTTCCGAGGCCCTGCTGTGCAACTGCTGTTGTGTCAATTATGTCTTAGTTTAAGCCTACTCTCTGCCTGGTTTACTGCCTGGCTGGCTGACTGACCACTTCCTGGACAGGTTTCTATGGCTGCCCTCCTAATCATCTCATCTTTGGAGTTCTTCAGTCATCACCAGTCTTGCTTTTGATACCTTGTATTCTTCCACCACTGATGAGACTGGAAGTTGCAATTGAGTTGTTCTTCCATACAGACCTATGCTTGTAAAACTTGGTGGTACACCCAGCCATCTTCATAGATGTCTGTTAATGGTCCTTTCCCATCCTTCCACTGTTGAACTGGCTATTTCATAGAGCATGAGTGGCCACAATAGTCTTGGTAATAGTCCATGCTGATACAGCCAAACCTTAAACTTGCCTCGCAACCCTGTCTGTCCTATTAGCTTTAGGTTCTCGAGGAGCTGACTTTTGACCTGAGCCGTGTTGTTCTTGTCTTTCAGGCTTGCATCGTACCACTTCACCAGACACTTGACTGGGTTATCCACAATGGGTGGGATGATTTCACCTTGTACTTGGAGTGACTCTCCAGCTTATCTGCCCCCTCCTGATAACGAGGCTCCTCGATTTCTTGGCCTTGAAATTCATCCTTGCCCAAGAAACAACTTGTAGTGCTGCCAATATCCGCAGGGGTTGTTGTTGTTAGTCATGTCATCCATGAATCCCCTGCTAGATGGTAAGTACACTCCCGAAACTGTCCTTGGGCCTCGTGTTTCTCGTCTCCCTGCTTCTATGATGAAAATCATTCCCATCATGAATAGTACCACAGAAATGGTGCAACCGGTAACTAATTCCTCCTTTCTCCAACCTCTGCCACTGGGTCATGCTGTCGCCAACAGAAAACCGCAAATGCACCCCATCCAAATAATTGGTGGTAATTCCCTTGATGTGACCGGGAATATGGTAGCGATGGAGCGCCTCCTCAATCAGCTTATGGGAGATAGGGCCATATGCATTGGCCAAGTCCAACCACACCACATTTAGATCTTGATTATTCTCCCTTGCTTCTCTGATGAGCTGGCTGATACAACTTGCATGTTCTATGCATCCTGAGAACCCTGGAATGCCACCTTTTTGTACTGAAGTGTCAATATACTTGTTTGTTATCAAGCCTGCATGAACATTGTGATGGTGCAGATGTTCTCATTGTCATGCTATAAAAATGTAAAAAAATATATATATTTTTTCTTCGTTCTATACTAAGACTATGAATACATAAAGTGACCATTATGCGGTTCTCTGACATTAACAATTATTTGCCTTGGGCTTGCTGGATGTCCATCTCAGGGACGCTTAAGCAACAGCCACCTAGTCTTCAATGAGTAGGTGACTTCCCTCAACAGCCTCTATACCGTACTTTAATTAACACTGCTTGTCATGTTCTAGAGAATCTGGAAAGCACCTACAATGTCCTACTTGCTGACTGCCACAAAGCAGTGACACCAGTGGGACTTTGCATAAATGTCAAGCAGATTATTACCCTTGTTGCGCGTCAGTCAAATTTGTCTGTGAATGAGTTCCTGTAAAAATAACACAGAGAAGCAAACTTTTTTTTTTTTTTTTTTAATTAACAGCAAAGCTCCCAAGCAGGGCATTGTGGTCATGGAATATGTTTTGGTTGGTTGCCCCATGTCCTGTCTGATGTCTGCGCGTACATCACAGGAAACCCAGTTAAGTATAAAAGCAATCCAGCCATGACTGGGAGTCCATGGGAGCTAATTGGCCAAGCTCTCACGGGAGGGAAGGATGGCGTACAATCACATCCCAGTCACTCACAGTGATCGCCAGCCAATCATGGGTGTCTGAGCTCATTCATATGAGGGCACAGAGAGCACTTTCCATCAGCGTGTGTTTGACCACCTCCAAATACACATGTGCTGCGGTTCAAGAGCAGGCAGGTGGCTAGCATTGCACGTCACGGAAGGGGTGTGTGCATGCCTTTGGCCCTTCCTGGTCAGTGGTGGTCGTGTGATGGGGAATCTAATACCTGATTGGTGGAAGTTGGATACGATAATTGGGGAGAAAAGGGGAGGGGGGGGGAATAATATAGTTTGCCATGGCTGTTTATATATTACTGACCTGGGGAACAATTTTTAAAAAGCTAAAACAAAAAACCCAGATTTATTATGAATGATGTGAACCTGTTAGAAAAGATGCTCATACACTGCTGCTAAGACTTGCACAGATTAAAATACACAGTCATACTTGAATTTTCCCAGAGTGAATGCTGAAATCAGAAGCTTGACGGAACATGAACTCATTTCTTGGATAACTAAACTAGTAATCCTCGGTTTACACTGGGGCACGATGTCCACACTTTGCACCATTTTTAAGAGAGTTCTGATGAGCATGGGGGGTTTGTGGAATCGATTCAGACCCAAATTGTGGCGCGCGACGCTTTTTTGAATCAGTGATCAGACATTATGCGCCATTGTAAATCCAGGGTGCGAAAGAAACATAAATGAACATGAAAATCAGAAAGTGAAAGGTTCTGACACCTATCAACCAGAGACCTCTCTCAGGAGCTCTGCTTCAGGCAGTGCCTAAATCTTTATATTGCAAATGTGTAGGGTAGGGGTCGGCAACCTTAAACACACTCAAAGGGCTATTTGGACCGGTTTCCCACAAAAAATTAAAGAAATAAAATGTTCAATGTCTAATTGAGTCCTCTTCATATTTGTGACATTAACATTTTTAACTTGCTGACTGCAGCAGGCCAAAAATGCCGTCTGGTTCAGTGTTGTCATCTGACTGCGTCCACTTCTTGAAATGTTTTGCTAGAGTCAACCATCTGCAGCAGTTCCGAAATGTTTTTTTTTTTTTTTTTTTCCCTTCTTTCTCATCCCCCTCGCATCTTCATCCGGATATTTTTCAGCAATGCTGTGTGTGTTTATTGTGGAAACCACCAATCACATATTAGGCACACGCTGGGAATCCACTCTCATCAGCAGTAAAAGCAATTAATCTGTCCACATCTCATTTAAATGTTCTGTTTTCTTCAGAAACTTTTCTTCCTTTTATCCATGTTGGCCAACCTGGGGTTGAAAATTTGGATCTGAATTGAATGGCCCGTTCTATTCCACACCGGTGGATTTCCCCAAAGTGGAAATTATGACGCACAAAAAAAATAAAAATGGTTAATTTTAATGTTAAAAGAGCATCATAATCTTAGAATTTAGAATTACTTTAAAAAAAAAAAACCCTAAGAAATAAAATTAAATATTTATTTGCCAAATTTACAGGGAGCTGCAGGAGTGAGATGAAAGAGCCACTTGTAGCTCCTGAGCCTTGGGTTGCCAGCACCTGGTGTAGGGTTTTGTTTTTTTATTTACTGTTGAATAAAAAAATAATCACCCCCCCCCCCCACCCCCCCATTGTGTATGTAGAGTACTACTTATCTAACTCCCAGTTTAGAAGTGTGCTGTCACATGAATTGTGATGTGTGAATCCACATTTTGGAATGTCTTGCAGATGCAGTTTCCTGCTCGCAGAAAAAGGACAAGAGTTTATCAACAATGTTCAGTTGAGAAATCGCAGCACGAGCATATCGGTAAGGGATATATATTAATTTGTTAATCTCATGTGGTGTAGAATAATAATTTCTCTAAAAAATGTGCAATACTGAGCAAATATACAATTCTAATTGTTACTCGTGTTCTTCTCTCTGTTAGAATGGATTTTCCAATCATGAAAGAAGTATGTGTATACTCCTGATTTTATTTATGTTCTTACTTAAATTGAGACGACTTTTTTTTTTTTTTTTTTTTCCCTTTCCTAACACGCACCTTTGTTTCGGCTTTTTCCCCTTTAGCAGCATCGAATGTGCCGCAGTCCGAGAAGTCCAGTGGCGTGTTGAATCATGATCAGGACACTCTGAGTAAGTGCAATCTGATGAAGCTGTTTGTTCCTGCTGATGTAAGATACCAGGGTATGAATTTTTTTTTTTTTTTTTTTTTTTTTTTTAATTTCTTTCAATTTCTTTCTCCCCTGTGGTTTTTAGCTGAAGACCCCTTGAAAAAGTTGGAGGAGATGCAACGTGAGAAGCTCTGCAAAGTGTGTCTGGACCGTGACGTTGCAATCGTCTTTGTCCCCTGTGGACACTTGGTGACCTGCATGAAATGCTCCGAGACTCTTGCGAAGTGTCCCATCTGCTGTGCATTCATCGAAAAGAAAATCAAGACGTACAGCTCATAGTCTCCAGTGCACTTGAGGTGCTGTTGCTTCTTCGGTCGTTGAATAATGAGCAAATCTTTAAAATACACATACAATACATGGAAGCTTTAGAATAATTGTTCTTTTATAATATAGCACTATAACTGAGTAACATTTTTATGTATATATTTGCATTATTAGAGAAAAATTTATGTATATAATAGAATTTCAAATTTTATTAAACTTTTTGTTGCTTGTCTGCTGGGTCATATGATGTTAATCTGGGGCAGTGTGGATACAGATTATTATTTAATCCTTGGATAAACATTGTAAATAGATTATTTAACCTTGTGTATTTTTTTCTTTTGTCTTAATGTCTGTGCATAATTTAGCATCACATCCTAGACTATACTCTTCTAGATTTAAAAATGTCATCAGAACATGATGCACTTTGGCTCCTGGGTGACACATTGAGAAGGTGCACAACTGCCAGCCTGGGGGATCACCGGTTCAAATCCAGGCTGATGCCACAGCCATCCACATCCAGGAGTTCATGGGAGCTTACTGGGCCCAGTCCTTATGGGAGACAGGGATGACATTTGCTCACTTCCCTGCCACTCACAACAAACACGGGTGTCCGTGAGCTCATTTGTATGACGGGCCGGATCGTGCTTTCCCTTAGTGTGTTTAGGTCACCTCCAAATACGCATGCGTGGCAATCTGTAAAGAGGCTGGTGGCAGGGACGCGAGCGAATGGTGCTTCCTTATGCCTCCACTTGGGTGGTGGTATTTGTGTAAAAGGGAAGACAACACTTTGATTGGGAATTGGATATGACTAAAAGTAGGGGAGAAAATGTGGGGGGGGCTGACGCATAATGCACTGGTCCAACAAGAACAAAATGCATCATCGCCATGCTGATGAAAGTTTTTTTTGTTTTTTTTTTTTTTAAAAAGTTGTTTTGGGGTGACTTCACATACACATGTCACGGTCATCTTTAATTGTACAGCATTTCCATTCCTTTTTTTTAAATTGTGTGTGAGAAAGAGATTGAATCAGCGGGACGATGACTATGTACCACTGCTGTAAATCACACTAACTCTTTCCCACGTGTGACAATGATGGTAACATCAAAGTTTAATCTGTACCCATACCTCTGCTTAATCAACATAGTGCCTTTTTAATGCGTGTAATTAACATAAATTTATATTTTAAATTTCATCTGAATAAATAATTTATGGTTTTAATTCCTGACTGTTTCTGTTGTGTGTAACGCCTGATTTAATCTTGGGGTATTTTTAATTCCAAATAGCTTGGGTATGAATGCTCAGATTTATAGTTGTCTCAACCAAGTAAAGGTAAAGTAAAGTCCTTTTGGGCTTTTTACACCCGAGCCCAGTAGCTCATCAGGCCGGTGCTTTATCCCTGGTTTCCGTAGCATGAAGCAACTCGGAGTTCAACTCCTCCTGGATGGGACGCAAGTCCATCGCAGATTACCTTCCCAGTATATTGTTACTGGTACCCATTTATACTGCTGGGTGAACAGAGGCACACTTGTAGTTGAGACCTTGCCCAGGGGTCCTAGCACAGTGGGGATCTAACTGGGATTTGAACTCACAACCTCTCGATCATGAGCCCAGCACCCACCCTTACCTACCAAGTATGTAACTGCGCCTGCTCATGTGCTAGCAAAGTACATAAATGGAATAAATTATTTTTATTTCGATGATAATTTTTATACTGGTATATTTGTACACCTAGTTTTAGTAAAAGTGGGGCCGGTGGTGTAGTGGTTAGGGTGCTGCGCTCATGATGGGGAGGTTGTGAGTTCGAATCCCACAGAGACCCTCACTTTGCGAAGACTCCTGGGTAAGGTCTCAACCACAAGTGTGCCTCTGTTCACCCAGCAGTATAAATGGGAACCAGTAAAAAATATACTGGGAAGGTAACCTGCGATAGACGAGCGTCCCATCCAGGAGGAGTTGAACTCCTGGTCGCTTCACGCTATGGAAACCGGGGATAAGCACCGGCCTGATGAGCCATGAGGCTCGGGTGTAAAAACCCAACAGACTTGCCTTTTTAGTACAACAGTCACGGTGATGGACACAATAATATTATACCTACAGTAGAACTTCATACGAGTTTCATGGTGTTTTTACTGGTTAAATCCCAAGAGATCCTTTGCTTCCTTTTAGAAATAAATTCCGTAATGTACAAGTGGCTGCTGAACTCTATCCAGTGCACTACTCGGTTACACAGGTGAGAATTTATAATGTAGTCCATGTTAACACTGAGCGGTAAAGATAACTTCAGGTTCTTGGCCTTCTCATCAGGACTGACAGAAAAATTAAGGCTAGAAACTGTATTTTCTGAAGTAATCCAATCCTCGGGTCGATTGATGGTCACGACCTACTTCAAACATTTTTATGCATTTTAAAACTAGACTTCTATTCGTTTTTACCATGTTATGAATATCACCTTGTCCGAATTGATTATAGGTTCTTGCGGAAACCCACTCGTTTCGAACGCCGTATGTACATATGTATGTACTTTTGTTTCTAAGCAACCACAATGGATTGGAAATGAAGTATAGGGTTGCAGTTGGAAGATATACTTTAAAGCATTAAACAAAAATGTTACATCAAATGTTGAGGAATTTTAGAGGACCTTTTTTTCGAGGCTCGGTATTGAGGGAGGGGCTAAAAAGTCCTGAGCGAATATATTTTATAATTCTTTCAATCTTCTTCTTCTGTTACTTTTGGCTTTTTCCCTTTTTCAGGCATCGCCACAGCAAATATGTTAAAATTACGTGTTGATGAAAGTAAAGGGAGGCAGCCATGGCCTAATGGTTCGAGAAGCGGGTTTGATTCCTGAACCAGGTGGGAGGGTGAGCTGCACCTTCACCTCCTCCACCTTCATGGCTTAAGTGCCACCGAACCCCCAACTGCTCTGCTGGTGCTGGATGTGTAGCAGCCCTCTGTTCTGAGTGTATGCGTGTTCTCAGTGTGTACAGCCGGGTGTGGGGGTGGGTGGGAGTGGGTGCACATTTTGGACGGTTAAATGCAGAAGTCAAAAATTGACTTGTGGGATTCATACAGTATAAAATAAATAAATTAATGAACACAATTAAAGTAGACCCTGATTCGGCTGAAAATGTATATTAACACGCCCAACAGTGGGATAATGGAAACTTTAGGACAAATTAATAATCTACTGTTATTCTTAAAAACAGGGAATACATTGAGCTTAGCAACAATAAATGTCTGAGTGGACCACAGATGACCGCTACACTGGGTAATCATAGAATTTTGTCCTTTGTGAAGAAAACTCAATTCACAACATCTAGTAAACTCAACAGTGCCTTTGAGGAGGTGAGCTTATGACCGTAAACCAAGTCCTCAGACAGGGACGATGTATAAAAATGGCTGTAATTCCTCATAATTCCTAAATGGTGAATGAAATTATCTTCTTAAACCTTTTAAATTAAATTGAAATGTATACACTTCTTCCATCACAGCTCAGTTTCTTCATTTCAAATCCTCTGTGGTTGTGAACGGAGACACAAAAATCGTGAAATATTTATGGGCCTGACTTTTTTTTTGCAAGGCTGTATGTGTGTGTGGAAACAGTGGTATATGAAAGATTGTGAACTCTTTGGAATATTATATATTTTGTCACAAATATGATTAAACATCATTTGATTTCCACAGAAGTCCTCAAAAGTAGAAACTATGATCTCATTTAAATAAATAAGAGAAATATTTCACTTGGTCTGTGATTTTGAGAAAAATCATTAATTATTATATATCTGCAAGAGAGAAAAGAGTGTGAACCCCAGCTTTCAGACCCCCTGCGCAGTCGTTGTCGTCGTCTTCTTTTCCTTTCGGCTGTTCCCTTCAGGGGTCGCCACAGCAAACCATCCACCTCCATCTCACCCTATCCTCTGTATCTTCTACTCTTACTCCAACTACCTTCATGTCCTCCTTCACCACATCCATAAAGCTTCTCTTTGGTCTTCCTCTAGACCTTCTGCCTGGTAGTTCCAACCTCAGCATCCTACTACCAATATACTCACTATCCCTCCTCTGTACATGTCCAAACCATCTCAATCTCGCCTCTCTGACTTTGTCTCCAAAACCTCTTACATGTGCTGTCCCTCTGATGTGCTCATTCCTGATCCTATCCATCCTCGTTACTCCCAAAGAGAACCTCAACATTTTCATCTCTGCTACCTCCAGCTCTGCCTCCTGTCTTTTCCCCACGGCCACTGTTTCTAAACCATACAACATCGCTGGCCTCATCACCATCTTGTACACTTTTCCTTCCATTCTTGCTGATACTCTCCTATCACACATCATACTGGACACTTTTGTTCAACCATTCCATCCAGCCTGCACACGCTTCTTCACCTCTTTTCCACACTCTCCACTGCTTTGGATTGTTGAGCCTAAGTACTTAAAATCCTCCACCTTTTTTATCTCTGCTCCCTGTAACCTCACCGTTCCTCTTGGGAAATGTCGTTCACACACATGTATTCTGATTTTCTGAGACTAACCTTCATTCCTCTCCTTTCCAGGGCATACCGCCACCTCTCTAGATTTTCCTGCACTTGTTCTCTGCTCTCACTGCAGATCACGATGTCGTCTGCAAACATCATAGTTCATGGAGATTCTTGTCTAACCTCGTCTGACAGCCTGTCCATCACCATAGCGAACAAGAAGGAGCTCAGAGCTGACCCTTGATGCAGTCCCAACTCCACCTTGAACTCTTCTGTCACACCGACAGCACACCTCACCACTGTCTTACATCTCCCATACATGTCCTGCACCACTCTAACATACGTCTCTGCCACTCCAGACTTCCTCATGTAATACCACAGTTCCTCTCTCGGAACCCTGTCATATGCTTTCTCCAGATCCACAAAGGCACAGTGCAGCTCCTTCTGACCTTCTCTGTACTTTTTACGATTGCAGAGTGTATCGATTGTATAAATCCTCTTCTGTGTAGAAGGATGTCGCAAACATGGAAACAGAACCAAAAGCAAGTGCGAAAGTGCAGACACAAGAGTTGAAGTTGTGGCTCGAGAGCACGGTTTCCCCAACCCTGGTCCTTTCATGACTTAAAGTGAGTGTTACAGAAAAAGAAAAACCACTTTATTCAAGACTGGTTAACGTCCAGGGCAGGACATGGTTTGAGGAACATCTGCATTAAAGTGATCAAACTGCGATAGAAAAATTAGAAGTGCAGTACAGTGGTACCTCGGTAATCAAACGCTTTAGAGATCGAACAAATCAAGATTCGACCAAAGAATCCGGGATTTTTTTTTTTTGTCCCGGAAGTCGACCAAAATCCGAAAGTCGAACGCTAAAAAAGTGCGAGAAAAAAAAACGAGACCGAGAGGGAGGGTAAATGTACGCTTTCCGGATGTATGGAAGTAGTTGATACTATGTATCACCCAATGATGTAGAAGAAAACATCGTTGGTATCACTTCTACGTCATTGGTATCACCCTGATAAAGCTAGCGCTGTTCCGGAGAATTCCGGAAGTTGTTGATACAGTACTTTTAACTTGTGTGTCTATGGTTGAATATTTCTATTGTCGTCTGCAAGCTGGAGGGAATCTGTATGAACAGTGCTGGGTGACTAACAGTTCTGCATGGGTTCTCACCACTCTCCGCAGAGCTTGGCAGTTGTGTTTGGAGCAACACTAATACTGTTCAGTGATGGAACCGGTCAGGATGCTCTGTAGGTTACAGTTGGCAAAGATTTCAGAGTCCAGTTCAATTTCTGAGGTGAAACAGTCAGATACAAGCAGCATGAAACAAGTGCAGATGGTGGTTTCCAAAGTCTCCCAAACTATGTTGTCACCACCATGCAAAACAAAATAATTACTCCAAAAAATGTTCTTAAATTTCCCTAAATCCCAAATCTACCACCCCAGATTCCCCCCCAATATTTCTTGTTCAATATAAGATGACCAGATATGAAGCTGCACATGAGGTTTTGCTCCCAGCAACATTAATCTCTGCTACATTCTCACGATCATGATTTGTGCTATGATGGAAATCCTGGTCCTAATCTTGTTGATCGTCGAAAAGTCTTGGATTGTTCAAAAATTTTCTACGATCAACATGATTAACTGTCAATCTTGATCATCATGTCGTATTGGATCATAACAAACTGCGACAGATCGCATCGAATCGTGCTTACAGATCATGATCGAGATTAACCTCGGACAAGACAAAAACCTTGCTCATATGACCTTCTGTACAAGAAGATCCACCATTGGCCGAGGGGTTTCACATGGTCACACGGGTATGTTTATTTATTTGTTTTTTTGTTCAAATGCATAAATAGTTTTACTGTACTTTAATTTTTAGTTTTTTTCCCATTTCTGCCACCTACTTGAAGGAGTTCATCAAATACTGTACTGTCTAATGCCTTGCTCATGGTGCAAAGCAAGAGGAGAAACAAGTTCATTCACTCGCTTTCTGAACCACTTAATACTAATGGAAACGCTGGTGGCCATCTCAGCCGACTCCGGGCGAAGGTGGGGTACACCCTGGACAACTCGCCATCCTATTGTAGGGCCGACAGACATCCAACCATTCACATATCTAGCGGTAATTTGTAACAACTACTTTAGCCTAAAATATTTTTGGACTGTGGGAGGAAACTGGAGTACCCACGGGGGGGCAACTTCTTGCTTTAAGGTGGACGTACTCATCACTGTGTCACAGTGCCTGAAAAAAAAAATTTACACAGAATTTAATTTTGTTTTAGTTTGTATTGCATTGTAGGGCAGTGGTGGCCTGGTGGTAAAGCTGCTGGATAACTGATCCGAAGGTTGGGGGTTCAAGCCCCACCCTCAATGGGTTGTCACTGTTTCCCCAGCTAACTGGGTTATCAAAGGCCAGCCATGTCCCTCACTGTCTATGGTGTGAGGTTCATGTAAAAGAACCATTGCTGACTTTCTACAAGAGAAGCTGCATAGCCCTCAGTGTGTTTGTGCCCTGCGATAGCCTGGCGAGCTGTCCAGGGTGTACTCTGCCCTCACCTAGAGTTGGCTGGGATGGGTGCCAGCCTCACTGCGACCCTGATTAGGATTAAGAGGTTACAGAAAATGAGCTGGTCATGCATTCCATCATTTAATTCAGGTTTTGATGTATGTGTGTGTATATATATATATATATATATATATATATATATATATATATATATAATGTGTGTGTGCGTGTATATATATATATATATATATGTATATATATATATATAGGTACAGTCAGAGTTTACAAAACAAACTTGCCTTAATTGTAACGTCTAAGCAGTCTTTGATTCGTAAATGCCAATCCATCACAGGTCATCACACACCTATTGGTGATTTGGAAGAGCTAATCAGCCTATTGCATCTTTTTTTGGACTGGAGGAGGAAGCCGGAATACCCAGAGTAAATCCCTGCAAGCATGGGTAGAACATGCAAACTCCACACAGAGACGCCTGAGCTTGAGAATCGAACCCAGGACCGTCTTGCTATGAGGCGGATGTGCTAACCACTGTGTCACTGTGCCTCCTATATTCATGCATTTTCTTGTGTTTTATGATATACAGTAATTAATTAAAAAAAATCAAACATTTTGACCCATTAATGCTTTATTATTTATTCAGAATATTGTTATGTTGACCCTGAGATGTCCTGGCGAGCTGTCCATGATGTACCCTGCCCTCGACTGAGATGGGCGCTAGCCTCCCTGCAACCCTAACTAGGATTAAGCGGTTCAGAAAGTGAATGAATGAATAAATTATTTTTATATTGATTAGTGAAAAGTGGTGACACTGTGACATAGTTGTTAGCAGGTCAGCCTCACAGTAAGGTTCTTGGTTCGAGTCCCGGGTTTGGCAAGGACATTTCTGTATCGTGCTTGCATCTATTCCTTGTGCATGTGTGGGTTTATTTGTGGTAATCAGATTTCCTCCCACACTCCAAAAACATGCACATTCATCTCGTTATCTATTCCAAACTGCACGTAGGTGTGAGAATGAACGAGTGAAATTAGGGCGGTGTTTGCTACAGCTGAACATTTCTCCTCTTTTTCCTTTCTTCAGAAACAGCAAGCTCTTATATACCACATGCGCTCCAGAATTCATTGAAGCCAAGAAAGCACTAAACTCGTTTTTAAAAGCATGAGGCAAGTCTGGAGAAATTCAGCCAGCGGTCCATTAAAAATTCCAGGAGTTGAGTAGTCGTTGAATGTTGGCGTGAAGCTGGTGAAGTGAACAGCGATAAATTACTCAGCTCTGCTTGCACTTCTGACACATGCATGTGTGTGCAGAGCTCACCTGCCACTGTCACTCAAAAAAAAGTAAAAATAGACCATAAAAATATTGCATTAGTGTGTATTTTTGCTTTCGTTTCTGTGTCGTATAAAGTAAAACAATTATTCGCCTCAGGTTCGGAACATGTCACTGGATTGTATCTGAGATGAAACACTGAGACAAATCATTACAAATCTGCTTAAATGTGCAAAGGTATTGTTATTTTATTCATACATTTTCTGTAACCACTTAATTCTAATTAGGGTTGCGGAAAGGCTGGCGCCCACCTCAGTCTGCTCCGGGCGAGGGCAGAGTACACAAGGACAGCTCGCCAGGCCATCTCAGGGCAGAAACACGCTGACGGCTATGTAGCTACTCTTGTCGAAAGTCAGCAATGGTTCTTTCACATGAACCTCTCACCATAGACAGTGAGAGATGTGGCCGACTGTTGATAACCCAGTTAGCTGCACTGGCGGGGGGGACAGTGACAACCCATGGCAAGTGGGGCTTGAACCCCCAACCTTAGGATCAGTGATCCAGCACCTTTACCACTAGGCCATCACTTCCCTATCTCGTTATTTTAATATAATTTATTTTAATATAATAATAGGATAAATCATATGATGCAGCCGTGAGGGAGGGGCACAAGCCAGTGTGAGCATTTGTGAATAACAGTTTGGTTTCATGCCAAGAAAGAGCACCACAGATGCAGTGTTTGCCTTGAGGATGTTAATAGAGAAGTACAGAGAAGGTCAGAAGGAGCTGCATTGTGCCTTTGTGGATCTGGACTAAGCATATGACAGGGTGCCGAGAGAGGAACTATGGTATTGCATGAGGAAGTCTGGAGTGGCAGAGAAGTATGTTAGAGTGGTGCAGGACATGTATGGGAGATGTAAGACAGTGGTGAGGTGTGCTGTCGGTGTGACAGAAGAGTTCAAGGTGAAGTTGGGACTGCATCAAGGGTCAGCTCTGAGCCCCTTCTTGTTTGCTATGGTGATGGACAGGCTGACAAACGAGGTTAGACAAGATTCCCCCATGGACTATGATGTTTGTAGATGACATTGTGATCTGCAGTAAGAGCAGAGAACAAGTGCAGGAAAATCTAGAGAGGTGGAGGTATGCCCTGGAAAGGAGAGGAATGAAGGTTGCCTCAGTAAGACAGAATACATGTGCATGAATGACAAGGACCTAACAGGAACGATGATGTTACAGGGAGCAGAGATAAGGAAGGTGGAGGATTTTAAGTACTTAGGCTCAACAATCCAGAGCAATGGAGAGTGTGGAAAAGAGGTGAATAAGCGTGTGCAGGCAGGTTGGAATGGTTGGAGAAAAGTGTCCGGTGTGATGTGTGATAGGAAGGTATCGGCAAGAATGAAAGGAAAAGTGTACAAGAGGCCAGCGATGCTGTATGGTTTAGAAACAGTGTCACTGAGGAAAAGACAGGAGGAAGAGCTGGACATAGCAGAGATGAAAATGTTGAGGTTCTCTGTGGGAGTAACAAGGATGGATAGGACCAGGAATGAGCACATCAGAGGGACAACACATGTAAGAGGTTTTGGAGACAAAGTCAGAGAGGCTAGATTGAGATGGTTTGGACATGTACAGAGGAGGGATAGTGAGTATATTGGTAGTAGAATGCTGAGGTTGGAACTACCAGGCAGAAGGCCTAGAGGAAGACCAAAGAGACAATTCATGGACATGGTGAAGGAGGACATGAAGGCAGTTGGTGTAAGAGAAGAAGATGCAGAGGATAGGGTGAGATGGAGGCAGATGATTCGCTGTGGCGACCCCTGAAGGGAAAGGAAAAGAAGATATGATATTTATTTATTTTGCACATGTGGGTTTTATACTTTAAGCTTCTCAAACTTCATGTCTTTCGACCACACTTTGAACACATATTATCCTGCACCTTTAGCCTTGGCCTTACTTTGGCCTTTTCAGGTGTTGTTAATGTTAAACGCTGGCACTAGGTGCACACACACCTCATGGATTACAGTATTCCTTTAGTTTACATATGCGTGTTTCTGTAAAAGCATTTTCAGAACTCTGCTTTCAGGCCGTACCTACATATTTAAATTTGTATTGGATGTATTTTGAATATTATATTTTAATCGTCAAATATTTACAACATTTGGCAGACCCATGAAACTACTTATTCGTTCTTTTTCTGAACCGCTTAATCCGAATTAGGGTCATGGGGAGGCTGGCGCCCACCTCACCCCACTCAAGACGAGGGCAGAGTACACTCTGGACAGCTCGCCAGGCCATCGAAGGGCAGAAACACGCTAACGGCTATGCAGCTAATCTTGTCGAAAGTCAGCTATGGTTCTTTTACATGAGCCTGTCATTATAGTCAGTGAGAGACATGGCTGGACTCTGATAACACAGTGAGCTGCACTGGGGGGGGACAGTGACAACTGTTGACAGTGGGGCTTGAACCTCCAACCAGCACCTTTCCACAGGCCCACCCCTGCAACCATTCATTAATTAATTCATTTTCTAAACCACTTAACGCCCAATCAAGGGCACAACGGTGTCAGCTTGGTTGACTGACGCTTGGACCCCCAACCTTCTGATCAGCAGACCAGAGACTTAACCACTGTCCATGAACCACGTGACTCCATTCAGTATGAAACTCCCAACTCGAAATAATACAGTCCTATTGATCCGGAAGCTTTTTTTTTAAGAATAAAGCGCAATATCTAATTCAACCACTAGATGTCACCCACGGTTTAGTGTAATAGGTCGTGACCATGTGACCAGCAGGTGGCAGCTTTGTGCCGTTTTTTCCCTCAGTTTGATCATCGAAACAACAAACCAAGCGGTGCGAGCGGGTTGAGTGTGTGTGTCTGAAACAGACAGCCTCTGACCGCCACTTTCAAACTAACATACATGAATCCGTCTGGGATTTTCCTTTAAAACAACTATCGCTTCTCGACACAGTAACGGAGCTGCATGTGTGTTGGATTTAATCCTGTGGGTAAGTAGGAAAATGGCGGAGAGCTTTCCAGAAGTTGGTGCGGTTTAGTGATATTTTGCTGGTGGAGCTGAAAAAGCTAGCCTGGGTTAGCTTGCGTAGCCGTGTATACGCGGGACGTGAGGGGACCGAAGTCGGTTTAGCTGAACAAAACAGATAAATAAGCCGAGTTTTGTTGGTTTAAACCGTGAAAACGTTGTATTTGACGGTTTTTGGTGCGTTTCAGTGCTGGTCGGGTGGTGAAATTGACACTGTAGGCCACTTCCGTGGTATTTGTGTTGAGCTGTTTTGTTGATGTTAGCCTAGCTGGCTAATCAGCGCGAGCTCGCGAGTGCAGCCGCTATGGCGAAACTGGAGCACAAATTCACAACCAAGATGGAGGACGCGTCGTGGGGAGGCTGTGATTTCTCTCCTCCTCCTTCTCCTCACGTGAAATACAGAAGTAGTGCTACTCGAGTAAAACAAACCTCAGCTTTGTTTATTCCCGAGTGATATAATTCGTGTGAGCGTGTTCAGTCAGAGACGAGGTGCACATCACGGACGACGACTGGCTGACTGACTGACTGACTATCAGGAGCCAAAATGGAGAATCCCGAAAACAGCTGCTGGATCGGTTTCAAGATGGAGATTGGTTTTTTTTCGCGTTTCCTCTAGAACTTGACTGTCGTTCTTTTTTTTTGTGTGTGAGATCGCTTTTGGGAAAATGGCTGGATCCAGTCAGGACAGAACAGAGTGAGAGTAGCAGAACTGCTGGCGGGTGATCATAGGAATCTGGTCTCCTCTGTCGTTGCTCTGTGTGTGTGTGTGTGTGTGTGTTTTGGTATCTGAGCGACTCTTTATTATTATTATTATTATTGTTGTTGTTGTTATTATTTTCTAGGAAATGATGTACACAACAAACTTTTTATCAACAAAAAGTGAAATGAGAGCCTCTCTGTGTGAGACTCACTGTATGAATAATAAACTCACCTTAAAAGCACCCATAAAGATAGATAGATATAATTGGATGATATTTCATGTTCTGTGAAAATGTGCGTGAGCCGGGGTGGACCCGCAGTTCTGAAGAGGACGTCCTCCTGATAGTTGTATGTAGGGGGGAGCTTGTACCCCACCCCCCTTGGCGCCACTTTTCAAACTCTTCGAGTCTGAATACATGTACTGTATATCCCTTCAGATTTATTTCACTTACAGGGTTGTGTTTAATTCTATCATTTTTTATCAACTCTGGTTGCGTGGTGAAAGTCTCTGTGTGTTTTTAATAATCGCTGGGTGTCTCGTGAGCTCATGATGATCAGACTCATCATGATTTTTTTTTTTTTTTTTTTAGAATTACAAGAATTCACGTAAACAGTAAACTTGTACAGTATATAGCACATGATGATATTGTGATGTTCCTTGAACTCTGTGTGGTGTTATTGCTTTATTTTTAGCTTCATAAATGCACTCATGTTTTAACACCAGTGTACAGTATTGTTCTAAAGTAAAAGTCCTGTGTCCTGTTAATTCCGGAAGTGTGCATGCTATTATTCCGACTCTGAGGTCTCTAAACGACCATTTATATCCGTGTTGTGTATATTTTATATATATTTTTTAATATATATATATATTATACACAACACTGATATAAATATATATTATACACAACACTTATATATATATATATGTGTGTGTGTGTGTGTGTGAACATTTGTTCACATTTACTTTAAACGTTGTCCTGGTTATTCTATAAGCGTGTATTGTTGGGTTTTTTTTTATTCGTAGTAGTATTGTTACTTTTATTATTATTATTATTATTATTATTATTATTACAACTCTGTCACTTTTACCCTTAGAAGTGTAAGTGTGTGTGATCTCGAACACATACGACTGGGTTGTTATCCCTGGAGTGGTTTTACTCCGAGTACGGTAGTATGTTGCTCTTCAGTTCCGCGTACACTCATTTAAGAAGAACTCACACACACACACACACACACACATATAGATATATATATATAGATATATCTTAAAAAAACTTTCCTCCCCCTTCCTATCGATTCTCGTCCCCTTTGCCTTCCTTATTCCCCATTTGTTCACTTTAACTGCCTCGAACGACAATGGCCGTCTGTGATTGGACGCGAGAAGCACGAGGGCGGATAAATTAATACCTTATATGGTAACAGAGGAAACCCGCTCTCATGTTTGTTTCCTGGAAACCGGAGAAAAAGTGGCCAATCAACACGCTCTATATAGTGTGACAGTGTGCGGGCAGTCACGCCCTCTTGTTTTCATCTCCACCCGCAAGCACATTTTCAGACGTGTGGCTGACTTCTCCGCGGTGCTCTCGAGTTACTCAGCACTAAAGAATATTTTCGGGTGAACAGGAATACATAGGTGCGCTGAATGAGACCTTTTATTTATTTATTTATTTTTTTAATTCCTGGATATTCGTCCGGGTTAAAAGGTCCCACCTATACACACACATGTTAATGCTCGTAGTGGCGTCTTCAGTGCCCAGGCTCATTCCGTCCTCCCCAGCTCAGGCAGTTTGTTGAAATGTTGGATCCTTATGGGTCCAGCTGCTCTGAGTTCGAAACGACATAGTCCTAGGAAGTTTAGTTTGCTCAGACATCTGAAACAGGGTTTAACACAGCGGTGAACAACCCTAACCCTTAGAGGACCACTTCTAACCTTAGTGGTTTCCTGCCATGTGATTCTTGTGTCAAGACCTGTTGAGGAAAAAAAATACATAGACATGTAGAGTTGTGTTCTTTGTGATCATGAAGCACATTGAAATGGTAATTTAGAATTGTGTACTTATTTTGTGCTTTTGTGCTTCTTGAAATGAACAAATGGTGACCAGTAGTGGCCTCGGGTTAGGGAAGCAGGTTTGGAACCAGCAGGGAAATGTGTGGTGGTGGGGGAGTGAGCTGCACCTTTTCTTCCTCCATATTTATAGTTGAAGGGCCCTTAATGGCTGAAGCACAGCTAATGTGTGGAAGCCCACTGTGTGTGTGTGTGTGTTGACTTTGGGTTAAATGCAGAGGCAATCATTTTCCCTTCTTGGGATTAATACATTACTGTATATCTAAAAAAAAAAATGGGGGGGGGGGGGGAGCTTGAAACGCTTCAGCTGTGGCATGTTCTGAATCCAGTGGCAGTTAGTTTCTCATCCTCGACTCCTGTTCTACAGTTTGCAACTGCACTGTGAGATAAACTAGTATTCTAATTTAAATAATTTGTCTAAAACCAGGCTGTTAATTCAAAAGTTGTAAATGCTGAAGTTCAAACTTTTTACTTTGTATTCTAAGAGAAATCAATCCAGTGTCATGCCATGTGGACCTTTCTGGTAAACTTTGTGTTTTTGTTTCAGTTCATACCAAGGTTCTGAACACAATTGTTGTAATACTAAAGGGGGGCAGATGTAACTAAAAAGATGTTTCGTGCATCAACACAGTCAGATTTGTTTCTGGCTTGATTGAGTGAACATGAAAACATGAAATATCTTCATGTTCTCATGAAATGTCCAGGTGGAGATTAGTTTTGGACAGAATTTTTCTAAGAGTGTATGATACACTGAAAATTTTGTTTATTGCTGATCTGAAGGGGGGGGTCTCAAGTCACATTGTCAATGGGTTCTCACTGCTGTTCAGCCAGTGCAGCTAACTGGATTAACAAAGACCTGCCATGTCTCTCACTGTCTGTGGTGGGAAGTTAATGTAAAAGAACCCTTGCTGACATTTGGGTCATCCTCAGCTTGTTTCCGCCCTGCAATGGACTGGCAAGCTGTCCAGGGTGTAATCCACCCTTGCCCATAGTCAGCTGAGATAGGCACCAGCCTCCTCTTGACCCTAATTAGGATTGTGTGGTTTTGAAAATGAATGATAGAAATTTTCTGCATAAGCAAGTATATAACTTTGTCCCCCAGCATAGTAATTGATTTAATTCTGAATGAGGCAGTACTGGGTAGTGAAATGTTGGTAATGAGAAAATTTTTGGTTTTATAGTACATTTACAGTATTTAGTAGACGCTCTTTGTGACTCACGATTATCTTTTTTTTCATACAGCTGAGCAATTGAGGGTTAAGGGCCTTGCTTACGGGCCCAACAGTAGGGAGTCAACTGCTGACCTTTGGATCAGTAGTCCATCACATTTACCACTAAGCCACAGGTGTAACCAAGCAGCAACACACCTGACTTTGCTGATTAAACAACTGGTCTGAGTCTTCAGGCAGTTGATTGGTCAGTGTCGGTACAGATACACAGATGGACCAATCAACTGCCTGAAGACTCTAGCAGTTGTTTAAAAGAGCAAAATCAGGTGTGTTGCTGCTTGGTTGAAACAAAAACCTGCAGCCACATGGCCCTTTGTGGCATGAGTTTGACACTCCTGCTAAGCCAACACCATTCCAGTTGCTGAGCATTTTTTGGTTTTGGTTTCCTTTTAAGTTTCTGGTATCATCTGCCCTGAGACATGAATTTGGATCTGGGTGCACAACATGTCTGTCTTCTGTTTCCTGATTCTGACTCAGTGCATCACTCACATGGACAGGGACTGGCAGAGAGCAGCTGCTCAAAAGTAGTGCAACACTGCTCCCCTTGTGGCCATAACGAAACCACAACTTCATACTCTGCCTCCCAGCTGTTTGACAGTTGCTCTGGGGCATCAATGATTTCATGGTTGAAAACAATCTCTCTATATTTTTTCTTTTCATATTTCTGGCATAATTGTTTTGAGGGCTCACTGAATGTCAACTTGATTGTCTGTTTGTTGGCTTTTCCTATTTTGAAATGTTTACTTTTAGACTACAAAAAGAAACACTTTGTCTTCTTTTCTGTTTACTGTGAAATTGTTCTAGATCCTATGACACCTGCAGTTGCTGCTGGTGTCTACGTAAGATTAACACTCTGACAAGTGAAGGTGGTCCGGAAGATGTTAAAGAAATGATAGCAGCACCAGAATTGCAAGCAGAGTTTCATTATCCTCAGTAAGTGACCCTTTCCGTCCATGATGCAATATCCGTGATATATTTCAGTTTGGTGTGTAATGAAATCCTGGATTAAAAAATGCGTCCCGTTTCTCTTGAATAGGGATACAGACACACGGTTCTCATCAGATACTGACTTTGATGATTCTGATGGGAGAAATGCTGTTCAAGGAAAAGGAAAGGTAGGTTTTGTATGGCCGGGTTTCTGACACTGACCGAGCACCTGTGTCGTGATCAATAATCGATAGAATATATGAGTAATGTGTGGGAAAATAATTTAACGTGGTTAGATGGTGTATGCGTTTATATAGGCAGCATGAATACTCAGATTATTAACGCAATCTAAAATGTTTATGCATACATCTTGGTACACAGTAAACATACTGAGGTCAGCCAAATAAATAATTAAAAAAAAAAAACAAATTAAGGTGGATAATCAATTTGTTTGCACCCAGTTACATTTAGAAGTTAGGTGTGTGTACTCTATATATGAATGTGATGCACTCCAGTTGCTCTGATGAAACAGTCCCATGAAGAATCAGTGGTTTTGATTGGTCGTGGTTGCATGTGAAGCTTTTCCTCAGTCAGCAAATGAATTTCATGTTTCCCAAATTGGACAGTATTGGGGGGGGTCTAAGAAGTCATAGCTGAGTTCTGTGGTTATCCAAACGTCACAAAGCCATGAGCTCAATTTTCTTGTCCATGCCCACTTGTCTATGCCCACACTTGCATGTCGTTAACGTTGTCTGCCTTGTGAGTGAACTTGTACTGTCTTGAAAACTTTCACTGGTTTTTCTTCTTGAGGTGAAATATGTATTCCAACACCATTGAGAAGACAGTTGGTTATATTATGATCAGACAGACAGATAGATAGTCTGTCTGTCTGTCCATATCCATAGTCTATATACTTAAAGAACAGTTAATAGCAGAAAAGGGTCTAGAAAACCATGAAAAAAAGTGAGTCACACACGGACCTGCTGGAAAGGTTGCTGCTCTTGGCAGTGCCAGAAGTAACCTTCATTATGACAGTTTTATTTATTAAACTGAGAATCAATTCAGGGCTCTGATTTTTAAGTAGTACCTTAATATTTATATGGAATTACATTTGTAAGAAATCTGCGCCATTTCAATCAGTCTCAAACCAAAAGTTAAACCTGTCAGTCCCGAATCTTTTTTACGCACACGGTTAAGATCTTCAGATATTTAGGCAGGGGAGAAAAGATATCCAGTGGCTACTTGTTTTTCTTTAAATAAAGCTATGAGTGTGATGGATGTTCTAAAAAAAAAAAAAGCCATGAAAAAAGGTTCTTCAGAAATTTTTTTTTAAAACAAAACTATGAAAACTCGCAGCAATATATAGTTGCGAAACCACAAAGCTGGCGGCACCAGTGTGGGCATGTGGGCACGGATGGCAAAATTGAGCCTCCAGTATCATCTGCCCTGAGTGTAGTTACATCGCATTGAAAACTTTCACTGGTTTTTCTTATTGAGGTGAAATTGGTGTTGGAACACCATTGGAAAAGATTTTTGGTTATATTGTGATAGAGAGTAAGAAGTGAGGGCACGTTCCAGTGCTGGCTTCAGGATTGTGGAATTATGTGTGCAGGATGTCGTGTAATACAGTTACAATGTCATGTTACAATAATATATCGTATAATATTACATTCTCATTTCACACTGACACGGCTGTGACTGTTTGTACTGCCTGAGTAAATAAAGGGGATCCCCCCCCCCATTTTGTCACTAATTTCGTCGTATTCACGTCCCACCCTAAGTATTGCCTTCCCTATCACATGACCACTACCCACCAGGTATGGGCGAAACCATGCACACTGCCATGCTAGCCACTTGCCTCTTTTCAAACTGTGACATATGCATATTTGGGGGCGGTCTCACGCACTCGGAAGAAAAGCACTCTCCATCTCTCGTACTAATGACCCCGCTGATGCCCATGATTGGCTGGCGATCGCTGTGCATGACAGGGGAGTGAGCATATGCCATCCTTCCCTCCCATGAGAGCTCGGCCAATCAGTTATAATGGACTTCTGGGCACAGATGGCTGTGGCATTCAACCGAATTTGAACTTGCGATCTCCAGGTTAATCGTCACGCACCTTTTCGATGCGCTACTTGGGAGCCCTAGTAATGGAGATGTGTAATAGTGATGAAAGCATTATAGACCTGCTCTTAAGAATGTAAAGGGAAGTTTTGGGAACATCAGTTGTGTGTTTTTTGCGTAGTCCTTGCCTATCAGGAGGGATGAAGAGGTTGTGACCAGAGTAAATGGCATCGTTTAAAGATCAGCCCGTTTCAACAGCTGGAATGTTCTGAATTTTACAAAACACATAATTTAGTGTGTGTCCGTACCATGAATGTTTGATATGAACACCTTTGAACTAATATGTTGTTGTTTCTTTAGTAACCGTTCACAGGATGACTTTTTTTTGCGTGTTCCGCCCGTACTTGTGTGGGTTTCCTCGGGTATTCCGCTTTTTTGCTCACAGTCCAAACACATGAACATTAGGCTATCTGGCTGTTACATATTGCCCCGAGGTGTGAGTGTGATTTGTTGTTTGTGGGGGTGTGTTGCTCTGCGATGGTCTAGTCGCTCAAGGTGTACCTGCCTTCTCTTAGTGTTGGATAAGAGAGCTCCAGCCTCCCCACGACACTGATAGGATCAAGTCATTTGGAAAATGGGTGTTGATCAGTGTAAGCTGGTTGAACGTGAGTTCTGGTTGTCAGCTCCTTGGAACAATGATGGTGCCCTGTCACACATTTTCAAATATTTGGAAAGGTTTCATGAGAGCTGTACGACTTTTCTCGTTTCTCTGATAAATAGATTGTGTATTCGGAGCAGCTCGAAAGCTCCGATCTCATTTGGGCGAGAACACCCTATGTGGTCACGATTCAATCTAGTTTAAGTTGGGAGTTAGTGGGGTTCTGTCCTGTTTTTTTTTTTTTTTGCAACTTGTTTCCAAATGTTGGACAGTTTATGTCCATTAATCGATTAATCTCGTATTCGGAACTATATTGCTGACAGTCGCAAATAGCTGTGTTCAATCGCAGATAGTTGAGGACTCGGGAGCAGACTGCTTTAGACCTAGTTGCGGACTATCAGAGAGTTTCATGTGAACCTTTTTTTTTGTGTCGCTGAGGACATGACATACACACTTGTGGTTGGTCCAAGACAGTTACCAACTGAAAAAAAGTTATGGGATGCCATCAAAGAATCACCTAAATGAGATGGAGCCTTAAAGTAAATGACCAGAAGTAACTTGGATCTTGGATGTTTCACAACACTGAAGCTAAACTGTTGAAATGTATGATGTCATTATTGAAATATCATCAGTGAATTTGTGTGTGCGTGTGTGTGTGTGTGTGTGTGGTGGTGGTGGTGGTGGTGGTGTGTGTGTGTGTGTGGGGGGGGGTGTTGCAAAATGGAGTCACACATTTTGTTTCCAAAAAAAAGTATATACTGGTTACTGGTGTGCTGACATGCTTCTGGCATCACTGGCCCTTGCAAGTATCCGCTCTCTCTTAGCGAGGGCAGAATCCCCCCTGGACAGCTCGCCAGGCCATTGCAGGCCAGAAGCATGCTGACGGCTATGCAGCCTACTCTTGACGAAATGGTTCTTTTACATGAACCTCACACCATAGACAGTGAGAGACAGCCCACGACTGCCACAAAAAACTATATACATACATGTATATTTAAATGTCGACATGCCCAGCAGAAATGAAAAAGTGTCAGTAATTTATTATTTTTTATTATTTACAGTGCTACCTTGACTCACAAGTGTCCATTATAGTGAATTTTCCATGATATGAGCTTCAATCCCACCAAAAATCTGCCTCATCCAACGAGCAAAATTTTGATTTATGAGCTCTGCTAGGGAAATGGCTGATGAGCCTCATATTCTCCCATGTGTATTCCTCCTTGCTCCGAGAACGCCTTGTGCAGTGTGTCTCAATTATTTTCTGTGTTGGTCTCTTATCGGAAAAAAGCATTTCTTTCTTTATAAGTGGGACAATGGTGTAGTGCTTAGGGTGCTGCACTCATGATCAGGAGGTTGTGTGTTCAAATCCCAGTTTGACCCCCACTATGCTAAGACCCCTGGGCAAGGTCTTAACCCCAGTGTGCCTCTGTTCACCCAGCAGTATAAATGGGAACCAGTAAAATATACTGGGATGGTAACGTGCGATGGACCAGCGTCCCATCCAGGAGGAGTTGAACTTCAGGTCGCTTCACACTATGGAACCCGGGAATAAGCACCGGTCCAATGAGCCTCTGGGCTCGGGTGTAAAAAGCCCAACGGACTTTACCGTTTACCTCGATATGGGGGGGGTCCCTTTCACCCCCCCCCCCCCCCCAAAAAAAAAAAAGCTCTCCACACCTGAATATAAATAGTGTATACTGCACTTCATATAATTTCCTCGATGCTTTTTCCGTACACCATAAGGAACACAGAGAGCTCCACTGCCACCTACTGTAGAGGATGAACGATTACACTTAAACCGAGTACAGTATGACAAAAAAGCATGTTCCCCAGGGTCATACGTACCCCCTGGCATCACACTGGGGGCGCGCCCCACTATTTGAGAAGCACTGGCCTTGTGGGAACTCAAGACAAGCCTTTCCTCGCTGGCATTAGTAGTGTGTACATGCACAAAATTCTCCTCTTCCTCCACTATGCACACCACCTCATGCCTGCCCATGTGACATCTTCGCCACAGTCGATGATCGGAAGGGTTAGTTGACTTATTGTTTATTCTTGTTTTATTGTTAATATACATGTATTATTATGAAATATTTATTGCTTTTACAAGTTTATCTTTAATATATTAGGTCAAATATACATGTTTGTGTCAGGTTATGAGTTTGGGAGGGGGTTGGAACAGATTACAGTGGTACCTCACCTTACGAAATGAATCCATTCCAGAAGTGGGTTCGTAACCTGAGTTTTTCGTAAGTTGAGTCGCATTTTACACGTAAAAGGCCTGATTCGTTCCAAGGCAACCAATACTACCCTGTAAATCCTTTAAAAATGATAAAAGTATACCTTTTAAGGCCTCCTTCTGATTCAATATCGTACTGATGGTAGATGGTTTTCGGCTGTATTCCCTTGCGATATCATTCAACCACATGCCACGAGCCCGCTTCTTCTTTTTACTCGCACTGGGAATCACTTTTGCTGGGAATCGCGTGTGCGTGCGTGTGTGTTGACCATGTCTTCTTGGCAGAGTTATAATCTTACAAATGTTTATGCAAGGTTAAAAGCCTGATCCAAAAAAAGTTGCAATGAGCACACTCGAAAAACTCACGAAACAACAGTAACTCTGTTCTTTACGTGTGTTAAAACACCGTGATGAACAATGGGTCGAAGGCACACGAAAAGCATCATGGGTCTTATGGAAATGCAGCTCCATAATAGCCAATAGGAGGCCAGTGGGGCGGGGTGTTGGGAGATAGCCAATGGGAGAGCAACTTGTGCATTGTGTGAATTTTTGAGATGGTGCGTTTCGTAACATGAATTCTTTTTCATATCCAGAGACGGAAATTTTAGGTAAGTGCGTTTCGTAACTTAGATTTTTCGTTTGTTGGGTCTTTCGTAAGATGAGGTACCACTGTAATTGGTTTTATATTATTTCTTATGGGAATAATTGTTTTATCTAATGAACTTTTTGGTTTACGAGCTTGCCCTCGGAACAGATTAAATTTGTGAGTCAAGGTACCACTTGTATTTACTTACTCATTTTGGAATCGCCTTATTTTTGGAGTTTTTATTTATTTATTTTTTTCTGACCCTGGGAGCTGGTGGTTAGTTTCCTGATCACAGGCAGTGGGTGTGGATTTCGCTGCTTTGTAATGGAGCTGGTCATGTTTGGCATCCAAAATGATTTTATTAAAATTTGTACATTGAAAAACATGGTGGTTATGTAAGCTTTGCTCTCATTGAGACCCTTTGCTCTGAACCTGCTTACTATATTTTAGGTGAAAAAAGGGAAGAAGGGCCCGGGGGAGAAGGGGAAAGGAGCTGGAAAGGGCGCTGGTCGCTTAAATGGACATCACCAAGAGAATGGCATGGAGAATATCATGCTGTTTGAGGTGGTCAAGCTGGGAAAGAGTGCCATGCAGGTCAGTGTGAACATTGCTGAGATGCTCTGATTTAAAGATGGAATTTATCTCTCTCTCTGTGTGTGTGTGTGTGTGTGTGTGTGTGTGTGTGTTGTATACCGAAATATTGTGGCACAAGTAAAATTTTTAAAATATATATTCATTGGAAAGCAACAAAATATACTTTAATATGCAGCATGTCTTGTTTATGTCTCCCTCAGTCTGTGGTGGACGACTGGATTGAGTCCTACAAGCAGGACCGAGATATGGCCCTCCTTGACTTGATCAACTTTTTTATTCAGTGTTCTGGATGTAAAGGTGCTGTTTGACTTGCTTTGTAGTGAGCTAGAAATACACTGTGGTGTCATATTGTCTGTTATTTTAGAAGCGCTTTGTTTATTATTGCAGGTGTTGTGAGTGGCGAGATGTTTCGGCACATGCAGAACTCCGAGATCATCAGGAAGATGACAGAAGAATTTGACGAGGCAATATTCAACTTCCTGTTCAGCGTGCTGTTATTAATGCCAGCTCTCCTTGTCTTAGTGTGTTAAGTAAGTGTGTTGTGTTTGTCGCTGTAGGACAGTGGAGATTACCCGCTCACAATGGCTGGGCCACAGTGGAAGAAGTTCAAGTCCAGTTTTTGTGAGTTCATTTCCGTGTTGGTCCGACAGTGTCAATACAGCATCATCTATGACGAGTACATGATGGACACGGTCATCTCCCTGCTCACGGGGCTTTCAGACTCCCAAGTGCGAGCCTTTAGGCACACCAGCACACTAGCAGGTCAGCTCTACTGTCATGCAAATCCTTTTTTTATGGCAGTCGTGGTCACTGATCTGATCTCAGTGTGGATGAGCCGGTCGTGTCTCTAGCTGATTGATTAGCAGGATGTTTGTTTGTTGCGATCTATACAGCTATGAAGCTGATGACGGCTCTGGTAAACGTAGCATTGAACCTCAGCATTAATATGGACAATACCCAGCGGCAGTATGAGGCTGAGCGAAACAAGATGATTGGCAAGCGGGCAAGTGACAGGTTGGAGTTGCTTCTCCAGAAACGCAAGGAGGTGAGTCACGAGTTCTGTTCAGGTGTGTTTGTGCTGTACGGGTGCTTTTTTTTTTTTTCCTGTTTAACCATAATGAAAGGAGCTTATGTTTGCCTAGTTTACAGAAGACTTACCTGCTTCAGATTTTCAATTTCCTGCGACAGAGCAGCTTTTATGTGTCATTCTAAAAAGCAAATTTTCATGCAAATAATAAAACAGTCATGACCATGCCTACATAGTGCTTTCCAGGAAAAGTAACCTATGGAGCATGTCATTTTATTCATGTCTTTTTACAAGAGACTCTATCACACCAGTCAGACTGACAGCTGAGGATTACCTATATAAATAGGTTTGGGACTGAAAGGTTGCTGGTTCGATCCATTGAACCGGCAGAACAAAATTGTGCTGGCATTATGGGAGGAAGTAGCACCTTCCCCTTTCTACACCACCATGGCTGAACCACTCTTGAGCAAAGCATGTGAGACCCCCAAATGCTCCCTAGGCACTGCATTGTGTTGGCGGCACACTTCTCCAAATGTGTGTCCTCCATGTTTACCTGTGTGTGCGAGCGTGCACTTTGGATGTGTTAATACTTTCCCTAATTTCCCCAGAAGGATGACACAGATATCTTAAAATCGAAGTTAAAAAAAAAAAAAAAACAGAGAAACAAGCAATGATTACCTTCCAGGTCTGTCACTAATAGCATTTCTAGTTTGTAAGGAAGTAGAGTTCATGTCTGCAGCTCCTGACCTGCGGAGCCACGTTCTCTGTAGTAGGAGTGGGCTTTACGACTCTTACAACTCGGCAAGTGTACTGTTTGTCAAAAAGTCAACAATAATACATAAAATCTCACTCAGATTCCAACTGACAGCACTAGCACTGACTAAAGCAAAGAACCATGCCAAGGAGATAGCAGATAAATCATACAGTCTTTAATGACATGCACTTTATATTCATTGCTGTCTGCATATAATCTTTTGTCATAATGAATAGCTGTTATTAGTGTTTATCATCGTCGAGCAACTGTGTCAGAATAAAAGCAACTAATTCTTAATTGCTTACATTTATTAGTGGGATGTAACACATTGCTCACCGAAAATGCTTGTGTGAGTGACCCTGCCTGAAGAGGACAGGAATCAAGTACAGTTAACCGAATGAACTGATCCATACAAAAAGATAGTCTCGAGGATTTGTTTTTATTTAACACCAACTCGTGTATAAAACAGAAATATGAGAATGATTGTAAACAGCAGAGCTATCTTTGGTGTTGAGTACTAATATTAATTAACAGTTCGGTTATATAACGATGATCCTGCTGGCATGCCATCTGTGTGAGTATGTTGGAAGCTGCTGTGTGATTTAACTGGGGATGACCATTCAAGTGTCTTTAGCATTGCATTAAAACTAATAATCCCAAACATGTGCATGGATTAACATACATATGTATGTATATATAAGTGTGTATATTATATATATATATATATACACACACACAAGTCCTTCGCAAAAAATTAGCATATTTTGATAAAGTTCATTATTTTCTGTAATGTACTGATAAAAATTAAACGTTCATATATTTTAGATTCATTGCACACCAACTGAAACATTTCAGGTCTTTTATTGTTTTAATACTGATGATTTTGGCATACAGCTCATAAAAACCCAAAATTCCTATCTCAAAAAATTAGCATATTTCATCTGACCAATAACAAAGTGTTTTTAAATACAAAAAAAAGTCAACCTTCAAATAATTATGTTCAGGTATGCACTCAATACTTGGTCAGAATCCTTTTGCAGAAATGACTGCTTCAATGCGGCGTGGCATGGGGCAATCAGCCTGTGGCACTGCTGAGGTGTTATGGAGGCCCAGGATGCTTCAATAGCGGCCTTAAGCTCATCCACAGTGTTGGGTCTGGTGTCTCTCAAGTTTCTCTTCACAATATCCCACAGATTCTCTATGGGCTTCAGGTCAGGAGAGTTGGCAGGCCAATTGAGCACAGTAATACCATGGTCAGTAAACCATTTAGCAGTGGTTTTGGCACTGTGAGCAGGTGCCAGGTCGTGCTGAAAAATGAAATCTTCATCTCCATAAAGCTTTTCAGCAGATGGAAGCATGAAGTGCTCCAAAATCTCCTGATAGCTCGCTGCATTGATCCTTCCCTTGATAAAACACAGTGGACCAACACCAGCAGCTAACATGGCACCCCAGACCATCACTGACTGGGTACTTGACACTGGACTTCAGGCATTTTGGCATTTCCTTCTCCCCGGTTTGGCACCTTGATTTCCGAATGACATGCAAAATTTGCTTTCGTCCGAAAAAAGTACTTGGGACTACTAAGCAACAGTCCAGTGCTGCTTCTCTGTAGCCCAGGTCAGGAGCTTCTGCCGTTGTTTCTGGTTCAAAAGTGACTTGACCTGGGGAATGCGGCACCTGTAGCCCAGTCCACAACTTCCACAGGTCCCCCAAGGTCTGGAATCGGCCCTTCTCCACAGTCTTCCTCAGGGTCCAGTCACCTCTTCTGGTTGTGCAGCGTTTTCTGCCACACTTTTTCCTTCCCACAGACGTCCCACTGAGGTGCCTTGATACAGCACTCTGGGAACAGCCTATTCGCTCAGAGATTTCTTTCTGTGTCTTACCCTCTTGCTTGAGGGTGTCAATGATGGCCTTCTGGACAGCAGTCAGGTCGGCAGTCTTACCCATGATTGCGGTTTTGAGTAATGAACCAGGCTGGGAGTTTTTAAAAGCCTCAGGAATCTTTTGCAGGTGTTTAGAGTTAATTGGTTGATTCAGATGATTAGGTTAATAGCTCGTTTAGACTACCTGAACATGATATGCTAATTTTTTGAGATAGGAATTTTGGGTTTTCATGAGCTGTATGCCAAAATCATCAGTATTAAAACAATAAAAGACCTGAAATATTTCAGTTGGTGTGCAATAAATCTAAAATATATGAAAGTTTTTATCAGTACATGACAGAAAATAATGAACTTTATCACAATATGCTAATTTTTTGAGAAGGACTAGTATGTATATATAATATATATCATGAAACTGGTACATTTTCCACCCAACTTCAAACTTGAATAAATATTTCCATGTCCAAGTTTATTTGTGAATTAGTGCATCAAAATCTTCAGTGCATGCCTGGGAAATAATATTTCAAAATATGTGACTATGGTGAGACACCATTTTTGAAATAATTTGAATAATTAATTTTCACCTTTTCATGCTCAATTTTGTGACAAGAGAAATACCTCATTATTTTCATGTCCCGCTGAGACTCTCCTCAGGTCTCCACAGGTCCAATAACCACACGAATTGGCGCACTGGTGCCGTACAGTGAACCACAGAATCTGATTGTGTGTGGCAAAATTGGTAAATAAACACCAGACTTTAAATGGGGTCGGGTCAATGATATACATAACTTTTCCTGTCCATGTTACACGTTGCATCTTGTGCTCCCACCAGTCACTGATGGATCAGCATTTATTAACTTTAGATAATAAAGAAAAGTCGAACGTATCAAACACCATCAACTGGCACAGTGTAACTCAATCATTATCTATGATCTACTATCTTATTAGTGAATAAAAGGCAGTTCATTCTGTCCAAGTTTGAGTCGTCCTACTTGATAATTTATGATGCAGCTTCTCCAATGAATATAATCCTGCATCTACCAAGCTTTAATGCGTATTGGCATAATACATTAAAAAGGAAAAAATATTTTCTCTAAATCTGCAGAAAATGTATAAAGGTCAATGTCACCCCTTTCAGCACCAGTTTCGTGGTCAGATCCACACATAAAATGTGTGTGTATTTATTTATGTATGATATATATATATATATATATATATATATTTAAATTAAGATGTATTGAGTATTGTTAGTAATATTTATTGTCCTCTTTACAGTTACAAGAAAACCAGGACGAAATTGAAAATATGATGAACGCGATTTTCAAGGGAGTTTTCGTGCACAGATACCGGTATGCCATCATGAGTTATCATAAATACATTTTGTCTTTTACCAGCAATACTTAAATATCTTTATCGGTGATTGATTGGTAATGCCTATTAACCCTTCACTGGGCACATGTTTTTCCATTTTCTAGCTCTGCAAGATTTTTGTAACATTTTAGGGTTACATCATATCCTTGGTGTTAGTGGACATTTTTAAATGAAGTGAGAAGCAAAAAAAGGGAAATGAAGCCAGATTTATTGTGTAGCTTACCTGAGGCATGATTTTCAGGTAGCGAGTGTTTATCCAAGGATAAACACCAATATTTATCAAAACAAAAGGTTGTGGTCTGTCCATCATATGCACTATATGCACACACACTATTTACACAAATTGGCCGGTTTACTGGCTGCCAAGGTGCTGAATGAAGCAGATCTCTGAAAAAAATGAAAGTGAAAGTCGCAGTGTTGCTGCAGCCACTTTCAGACATTTTTCCAGGTCACTAGATTGGCCACATTGCCAGTAAAGGGTTAATACCAACCATCTGAATTAATATTTGAGGGGAAAGTTGGGATTATTCTGAGTAGGTAAGCAAGAGTGGGATTTCGATGAACTTCACGAGTTTAAAATGTTTGTTTAATTATTTTAATGGTTGTTTCCTGAATTGTAAATAAATGGATGAGAATTTTTTTGTGTGGATTTTTATGCTTTCTATTGATGTCTAGTGATGTCTAGTGGTCAATCTTGTGAATCATATAAATCTGAAGATCAAGTGTGGGGGAGGGGGTGTTCGGGGTCCCTATTTGTACTCGATATTCTTCTTTGATGGTCACTGTCCAAACACACAGCACCGAATACATATTGTAGTGAATATCGCCCATGTGGTTTGGTTCCTGGATGGAAAAAAACGATTCCAAATTTCCCACCAGCCGCAGTGTGAGTCAGTCTTGAGAAGTTCGGACTTCTACATGTGACGAAAGCGGGGATGGGCACGTATTTTTATCCATTAGCATGCTAGTATTTTTGATGTAAAACTTTACCAGAGCAAGCACAAGCATTTCTGTATATTAATAGCTTACGTTCTTGTTCACTGCTCGTATTTTGAAGGTGTATAGCGTCAGGTTTCAGAAAAGCATCAAAGGATGGCGTTTTTTTCGGTTTTCTGTCGGATCCAGACGATAAAGAAATGCATATTGAATCGGTTAGGGTAGTTAATCGAACATGGGCGGACTGGAAAGCTCTGCTCCAGGTGTCAGCAGTAACATGGCCATCTTCAGAATTTGGTGGGGGTTCTCTTTGTACTTTCCTCTTTTTGGGCTTCTCCTGTTCTCATCTTTATTTCATAAATAAAGAATTTTTTTTTTTTTATCATAAAACTGAGTCTGGACGTATTAAGAACTGAGTCACAGGTTACTGATCGCTGTTGTCCCTGCAGTGATGCAATAGCGGAGATCCGAGCGATCTGCATCGAGGAGATTGGAGTGTGGATGAAAATGTACAGTGATGCATTTCTCAATGACAGCTACCTGAAATATGTAGGCTGGACCATGCACGACAAGGTGAGCTTGAGTATTTCCTGACTTATCCGACTCGCACATTGACGAAGCGTGTCCCTGGTTGTCAGTAGAGGAGCCTCATTGTTGCTCTGCTCTCTTCAACAGCAAGGTGAAGTGCGGCTTAAATGCCTGACAGCTCTGCAGGGCCTCTATTACAACCGAGAGCTCAACGCCAAGTTGGAGCTGTTTACCAGTCGCTTCAAGGTGAGAGCCATCTGCAGTTAGTTGTTTCCAATTGCATTAAAGAGGAGAGCAGAGTTGTTTATAGTGCATATAATTTATTTTCTTATTGTGTCAACACTATTTTCTGAAGTTTGATGTGAAGTGTCTTCGTTATGTTGCATGCAGATGAATATACAGTACGCCACTTTGTCTCTTTCAGGATCGCATTGTTTCCATGACACTGGACAAGGAGTACGATGTCGCTGTGCAAGCAATAAAACTACTCACGCTTGTGTTACAGTAAATATGCATAATCTTACTTGGCTTTAATCGTTATCGTTGAATTTGCATTTAGCTGAGACAAAACAAGATGGATAGCAGGCTGATGCGATTCTGGTGTCCGCTTTTCCAGTAGCAGTGAAGAGGTCTTGACAGCGGAGGACTGTGAGAGCGTCTATCACCTGGTGTACTCCGCCCACCGACCAGTCGCTGTGGCTGCTGGAGAGTTCCTCTTTAAGAAGTGAGGCTTGCTTTCACTTCTCTTTTTAACTTATGGGACAAGCACAGTAGTCCCTCACTCCAAAATCACAGTATTTCCTGAACTGGAGTATGTTTTGGAGAATTGAAATGAGTGCAGTGTAAAGTATGCTGAACACGACAGACCTTGGCAATACTGAGGTCATAGTGGTGTCATATCTTTCGGTCTATGTTCTGTTGTGTATTGATTTCACTTTCTCCTGAAATGGAAGCTCTGGGGAGTGTGAAGGCAGAAGATTGTTTTTCATAACCCCGGGTCTTTTCAAACTGCTGCTCATGCACACTCAGGAAAACTTCATCTGTGTTCTTCCATAGGCTTGGCTTCACAGTGGCACTGGCTTGACTTCACAGTAGTTAACAGCAAAATGTGTGTGCCATCCTTCCAGCCAGGAAAAGCACAGCCAGCTTTAGTGCCAGGCTGAGACTTTACCAGGAATTTATCTTATGAAGATGGGCCAGTTTTCTATAGCACCACTCCGAAACACTCTCGCTCTTCCTCTGTATTAGCCAGCACACTCTGTCTGTCCCCATGTAATTGGACTTCTTGTCTGTTGAGTAGTAAGGTTGACGTATTTGAGATTTCGTGAAATATCAGCTCAAGACCTTCGTCTATGCCACTTGAGATCCATTTCTGAACCATTTTGTCTTTCTTTCGCAGATTATTCAGCCATCAAAATCTAGACGACGACAGCATGCCAAAGAGACGAGGTAGACAGAGTCTGAATGCCAATCTCATGAAAACGACTGTTTTCTTCTTCTTAGAAAGTGAGGTGAGTCCCAGAAAGCCGTTTAGCCTCATTTCTCAGTTGACCCAAGTGCTGTGTTTTACTGTAGCTGCATGAACGGGCCCTCACGTCTAGGTGCTGAACAATTTTATAGACCAAGTAGAGCACCCACCATAGACAGGTGCTCGCCGTTTAACACGCCATCTCATCTGCAGCTGCATGAACATGCTGCTTACCTGGTGGACAGCATGTGGGACTGTGCCTCTGAGCTGCTGAAGGACTGGGAGTGTATGATTAGTCTGCTGTTGGACGAGCCCCTGCCTGGAGAGGAAGGTCTGACATGCTTCTGTCTGTCTTTTGATCATTTAGCATCACAGCAAGACTCATTGTAGAGATCCTCAGATATATTGTACTAAATGCAGTCATTCGCTGTTGAGTTGTTTCAGGTATTTGTGATTCTAGTAGGCATTGTGGATGTGGATATCCAAATAAGACCCATAAGTGCTTAGACATTCAGATAAACAAGAGGAAAGGGGTTTGGTTTTATTAGGTTTTGTGTTTGAATGTCTCGAACAAACATGTCCTGTTCAGCTCTTACAGACAGACAGGAGACTGCCCTGATTGAGATCATGCTCTGCACCATCCGCCAAGCTGCAGAATGCCATCCTCCTGTGGGCAGAGGGACCGGCAAAAGGGTAAGAGACTATTTGCTGATGTGTATCGTTACCATTTCAAATCTGTGGAGTACAAATGAAGTGCAAATATGATCAGTGGTGTCGGCGCTTTCAAAGCAAGGGGCTTATGCCCAACAGGAACTACTATGGGAATTAGTAGAGTGTTCTGATCATGATCTCAGTTTGCATGTCTGTGCACCATTTAGCAGTCTGCTTTTGTTCCAGGTACTGACTGCAAAAGAGAAGAAAACGCAGCTCGATGACCGCACGAGGATGACTGAGCTTTTTGCAGTGGCGATGCCACCTTTACTTGCAAAGGTAACCCCCCCTCCCTCCCCCGAAAGATTATTTGAGAAAGAAATACCAAGCAAACCTGTAAATAAGCAAAAGTACTTTTTCTCCTGACAGTATTCAATTGATGCAGAGAAGGTGACGAATCTTCTGCAGTTACCACAGTTCTTTGATCTTGAGATCTATACCACAGGCCGGTTGGAAAAAGTGAGTCCCTGAGTCATTATGAATGTACACAGTTTAGACTACAGACCCTTTTACCACCAGGCCACCACTGCCCACCGTAATATAGCAGAATAACCATATCAAATTTTTTTTTGGTATAGTTATTCTGCTGTATTTACCTGGTGGTAAAGGCGTTGGATCACTGCTCTTAAGGTTGGGGGTTCAAGTCCCACTCTCCACAAGGTTGTCACTGTCGTGTCCTGTGTTGTGTCGTCGTCGTCGTGTGTCAGGATTGTGTCAGGAAGGGCATCCGGTGTCAAAAAAAAACCTATGCCAAGTCAATCAAACATGCGAATTAGATGATTCTCTGTGGCGACCCTTGAAGGGGGGGGAATAATAATTCTGCTGTATTACTGTGTAATGCCACTCGTGATGGATCATGGGAATAGTAATAGAGCTTAATAGAGCCTTACAGACCTTGATGTACATAGCAACACAGTTCCTTCAAGTTTTATCTCTTGGATGCAAGCCATCTACTTTTTTTTTAATACTTTTTTAGAGCGCCAACTGCCAACCATTGTAGTGGATGTGTCATTACACTTAATTCTAGTATATGGCAAAAAAGAATGTTCCTAAGGGTCATACGCATCTTGAGGGCAGGGTACACCCTGGACAGCTTGCCAGACCATCGCAGGGTCACCGTGTTTTGTTTATTGGCTTTAAATCTGTCAGTAGGAGGTGGTGTTTAAGATGCTTTGTTGTGGCTTTTTCACCTTCAGCATCTTGAATCATTGCTAAGACAAATCAGGGAGATTGTGGAGAAGCACACTGACACAGATGTGCTGGAGGCCTGCTCCAAGACCTACCACGCACTGTGCAATGAGGAGTTCACAATTTTCAACAGGGTAGATATCGCACGCAGCCAGCTCCTGGACGAACTGGTGGACAAGTTCAATAAGCTGTTGGAAGATTTTCTTCAGGAGGTGAGGATGGACAGACTGAGCTCTGTACTTGAATTGAATAAGTGCATGAAATGATGTCACTTACGCAGCCTGGTCACGCCTTTCGTATTTCTTTCATTGTATTCTGGTGTTTCTTTTAGGGGGAGGACCCGGATGAAGACGATGCTTACCAAGTCCTAGCAACGCTAAAAAGGATCACTGCTTTTCACAAGTAAAGAATCTTTAACTTTGCAGTTTTGTTTGTGATACACATGCAGTCGTGTCAGATGAAGTAGTTATTTATTTATTTATTTATTCCTTGTACTCTCTGCTTTTCTCTTTAGTGCTCATGACCTCTCAAAATGGGATCTGTTCACCAGCAACTACAAGTTACTCAATACAGGCATTGAGAATGGGGACATGCCTGAGCAGGTGATGCTTTAAATGTTTACTTTTTATTTGTCTTTGAGTGTAAAATTATTCATTGACTGACTAACTTGATTTCTGTCGGCCTGCCCCATTTCAGATCGTCATACACGCGCTGCAGTGTACGCATTACGTGATTCTCTGGCACCTAGCCAAGGTCTCTGAGGGCAGCTGCCAAAAAGTAGGATTTTGTTTGTTTGCTTGCTTGTTGAGCAGTTACTTTTGCTTTGTTTGTTTGCTATTTATTTATTTATTGACACTTGTAGGAGGATATGGTGACTTTGAGGAAGCAAATGCGAGCATTTTGCCTTATGTGCCAGCGATATTTAGCCAGTGTGAACACCACTGTGAAAGAGCAGGTTAGTATGAACACTTCGAGGCCATGTAAAACCATCCTTGCATCTTTCTGTATCTCGCTTGATAAACACATTTCACTGGACTGGTGCTTTTCCTACAGGCCTTCACCATTTTGTGTGACTTGTTAATGATCTTCAGTCACCAAATAATATCTGGAGGGAGGGAGATTCTGGAGCCTTTGATTTACTCCCCAGATGCATCGTTGCAGTCTGAGCTGCTCAGCTTCATCTTGGACCATGTTTTCATTGACCAGGATGAAGATAACAATAGCACAGGTTCAACTTTCAACCATGTTCAATAGTGGAGCGAGGTCTTCATGCAGTAGGCAGATTATCCAGTTGTTGTTTTTTTTAATGTATGCACTCACTGGTTTGTGCGATTTCTGTAGTTGGCTGTACAGATTTGAATGAAGATATAAACATGGAGTTGAATGACCTTTTGAATCCAGATAAACTTGGTATTTGTTCAGAGCAAATAATATATTGTATCAGTCACATATATTGGACACTGTAGAACTTGTATGTAAATTTTTCTAAGGGTTTTCTTGTGGGTTTCAGTCTAAAGTGAGTGTAGCTTTAATGATAAACTATGAAACATCTGCATTTAAAAGTTTTAATAGTATCAGTGTGTCCCACAACTGAACTTCATGTTAAATCCACTGACCATCACTGTTAGAGTTCGCCACAAGAGGGAGACAGTACAGCTGTGTTTATCAATGTAGATATAAACTTTTAAAGACGAGGCTGTTTTCTTTGAGCAGATGGGCAGCAGGATGATGAAGCAGGCAAAATAGAAGCTTTACACAAGAGACGCAACTTGCTTGCTGCTTATTGCAAGCTCATCATTTACAATGTTGTGGAAATTAAGACTGGCGCCGATATCTTTAAGCAGTATATGAGGGTGAGTGTCACTGTGGTTTGACCCCTCCCCCTCCCCCCCAAAAGAAAAAGCTCACTGCTAAATATAACCCCGCTAATCTGACTGCGTTTTTCCTTCCATCAGTATTATAATGACTACGGTGACATCATCAAGGAAACCATGAGCAAAACAAGACAGATTGATAAGATCCAGTGTGCAAAGACGCTCATTCTGAGCCTGCAGCAAGTAAGGATGTTCATTCCAAGCCATATGTTTGAGTTTATTGTACAGGTTCATTCATGCATTCAGCATAACGTGCTGCGTTCGGTTTGCGTTGTACAGTTGTTCAATGAGATGCTGTCGGATCTGGGCCCAGGCTTTGACCGCTCTTCTTCTGCTTTCTGTGGCATTAAAGAGCTGGCCCGTCGCTTCTCTCTCACTTTTGGTCTGGATCAACTCAAGACCAGAGAAGCCATCGCCATGTTACACAAGTATGTGCCTTCAAAGAAATTGCTGTCTGTCTCAAACGCTTTCTTTGCTGTGGGACTGAAGTGGGATCTGTAAGATTTTTTTTTTTTAGTGTGTAGTAAAATCATTGTTGTTTGATTAGTTCTACATTTCATTTACAGGGATGGTATCGAGTTTGCCTTCAAAGATCCAAACCCTCAAGGAGATGGGTATCCCCCGGTAAATCTGGCCTTCCTGGATATCCTCAGTGAATTCTCTTCCAAGCTCATGAGACAGGACAAACGCACTGTGTAAGCGCTGCATCTTAAGGTTATATGTGTAATGACATCTACAGCATTTGGCAGACTCGCTTATTCAGAGCGACTTAGTCATCTAAAAATATATATATACAGTATATATATATATATTGACAGACAACTAAGGGCTTTGCTCAAGGACCCAACAGTAGTGATCGTGGTTCTTGAATCGCTGACCTTCGGATTAGCATCCCATTGTCTTATCCACTGTGCCACCACTGCCCAAATGAAACCTGGTTATTTCCTACAATCCAAAAATAAAGATTTTTTTTTTTTTCCTTTTTTTTTTTTTAATCGATTTTGTGAGTGGTCGTGACATGATGGAATTCATTGGGAGGATCAGATGCCAGACTTCATGATTTCTGATTTCATTGGTGTTTCTTTGTCCCAGATTCTGTTTGTGTATTGTGCATGTGAAGTCCATTACACCTCCTCCCACCTTCCCACATGAGCTTTAAACACAATGCCTGTATGAATATATTTTCTTTCCCTCTTCCTTCAGGCACATGTATCTGGAGCGCTTTATGACATTTCAGATGGCATTGCAAAGGGAGGATTGCTGGCTTCCACTCATCTCATACAGGAACTCCCTGCAGGCTGGCGGTGATGATGATACCATGTCTGTGGTGAGCGGCATCAGCAGCCGTGGTTCAACCATCCGCAGCAAAAAAGCTAAGCCTGTCACAGGCAAGAGGAAACTGCCTGAAGGTATTGGTCTGGTTTTGGGTTTGTTCAGCTAAGTTTTTCAGACTGTCAAAAAAAAAATTTCAGTCATAATCTATATGGAGCTGAGGTTCTTTTTTTTTTTTTTTTTTTTTTTGGCTGCATACAGAAACTCAAATATAGGCTGAAATCACCTTTGTACTCCAACAGCAATCAATAACTCATGAGATTTGTGTCAGACTGTGATCCAGTAAAAACACAGATCAATCGGTGCCTTGTGGTTTGCTGGGAAACATCCAGTGAAATGTTCTCATTGTCTTCCTGCTTGTGTGTCAGGCTATTGTGCATGAACCAGCAGTCCGAGCATGGCTGCGCATGTAGAAGGGCATTCCTGTGTAAGGGCAAGACAGAGTTTAGCCAAAGCCCTAAGAGACGTAAATTTTGCTGGCTTTTCAGATTACCAACTCAAGCTTTCATGTTTCCAATTGAAAATTCATGACACGGCGTTGATTACATCATAATGACATTAGTTGACCAGCACTCAACTTGTCAACATTGACCCCAACCAAATTTAGGCCTCAAACCTACACAGTGAGTGTTGTAACACCATGTTGTTGACTCCTATATGTGTACAAGACCCGATATATCTTGAACAATGGGTTGAAGACCATTGATAGTGTCAATTCTGCATTCACACCTCTGATTAAATATTAAATCATTACATGTCTCACTCAAAACTTGCCAGTGAAATATTGCACGTAAAATATCTATAAAGATTTTTGCCACTATTTTTTTAATTTTATTTTTTTTACAAGTTGCTGGTGTTAAGGAACAGAAACCTTGCCACAACTGCTGTAATTAATCATCTGTTAATCTGGCGAATGATTAACGATGTTAATAGTGAGTGCACACTGCACTCTTGCCATCCTTCTATAATTAGAAGTTCATGCTTAATACAGACGCTGCCCGACTTGTGTTCATCCGTTTTATGTTTTTTCGCTTTTACGTTTATTTTATTTCTTTATTTTCAAAAAGTCCATTTGAGTTTACACGTACCTACGTAATGACGCTGCGTCCATTGTTTACAAACGAGACTGAACGTGCTGGTCATTCCCAGTTCAGATGTGTATATTCATACACATTTCATATTTTCCTTTTCTTTTATTGTTATTGTAACCCGATATGAACCAAAACAAGATGTAAAACTTGAATCAGAGAAACTGGACCAGTGAGCCAGCGTGTTTTGAGCCTTTTTTTGTTTGTTTGTTTTTGCCTGGAAAATCTTTAATGTTTATCCAAAATTCACTGATAATCATGAAAAACACACAGGTTGTTCACCAGAGAACTGGTATGTTTTAAGTTGGCATCTGTTCTTGTGTAGCAGAGGAGAGCAGCAGCAGCAGCGAGGTGTGGCTGAACCGAGAGCAGAGCATGCAGACGCCGGTCATGATGCCTTCGCCGCATCTCACTTCCACGGTCATGCGTGAGCCAAAACGTCTGCGGCCTGAGGACAGCTACATGGGAGTGTATACAATGCCACCTGAGCAGCAGCCGCAGCAGCATCCACAGCATCCCACACACCCGCACACACCCCAGCCTCACCATCACCAGACCGCCATGGACTACAAGTAAGGGCACAGCAATTTAGAACTTGTGGGTTCTGTGAGTCAAAAAGTCAACATACTTGGACTCAAGTGACTTATGGTGTTTAATTAACCGACATACGGTGAACATGCTACCCTGTGATCTTGTGATTTATGCCATGTTTCTTGCAGTTATCACCACATCTCATGTATTAATGTATTAAAAAACAGATATACATGAGAAGACTGTGTGCATTCATGCAGTACGATTGCCTCTGGTTACAGCACGCAGGTCACTTGGATGTTGGCCCAGAGACAGCAGCAGGAAGAGGCTGCCAGGCAGCAACATGAGAGAGCCATGAACTACGCCAAACTGAGGAGCAACCTGCAGCATGCGATGTGAGGGAACACATACTAAAACTGTTTGTGTGCGATAATAATACCTGTAATATCAAGGTCTTTAGATATTATTTGTTTCTTGCACAATGTGAGGAAATCATTTTCATGGACTTCCTGAAAATAAAAATGTTTTAATTGTTTAGTTTGTAAGGTTTAGAAGTTTTTCTCAGTCTTATTAACTGGTTAATCACCTGGTTAGTTGTGTTTTTGGCGACAGAAGGCATGAGATCTTATTCCCTATTTAGATGTTTGTTGGTTTTAGTACTAAAAAAATAGCTTCAGAACATGTTTGTCTCCATCAGACGTCGAGGTTCCGGCCTAATGGAAGATGACGAGGAGCCAATTGTCGAGGATGTAATGATGTCCTCTGAAAGCCGGATTGAGGATCTCAACGAAGGCATGGACTTCGACACAATGGATATCGATCTGGTAAGGAATTATTAACTGCTAATGGTAATGGCATTCCTGTGACATTTTTTGTATAGCTTTCTATTGTAATGTATTTACACACCCTGCAACTTCGACTCTATTTTTATGTCTAGACCATGTGTCCGTCCATCCACTGTCTGTATACATCGCGACGCTGAATGGCTTTTATGCATCACGTTGCTGTGTTGCATTGCAGTTCTCGTAGACAAGGACCTGATATGTGCTGATATCTGATATTTTTAATGCATGGGAATCAAAATGATATCCAAAGACAACAAATTAAATGTTTTTTTTAAAGAGTATTTTTTTTGCAATGGTTCTGATTATTCTACATTTATCTTAATACCACTACTGGAGTTGCCTCTGATGCTGACAAAAATGCCAGCTGCTATTGGAGGGTACCCTACTTTGAAAAGCACTTTAGAAAGTGCTCTGATCTTGCCAGCTGCTGTTTACATCAGCGAAGAAAAATGAATTTCAGGTTATGAGAGGGTGTAGTCATTGCCACATAGCAAGAAGGTCCTTGTGCTTATGTGGGTTACTCCACCAAATATTATCTCGGATATTTTTAATGCATGGGAATCAAATTGAAATTGGTCCAAAAAGGTTGAGTATCAGGAATGAGAAAACGATTCTGAAATATCTGTAGGGTTTTTTTCGTGTGTGTGTGTGCGCGCCAAATCGAGCCAACTTTTAGCACATGGCATGTTGAACCAATCGACACCAACATAAACAATAGCACATGTCTAGGAAAGTGCTTAAATTTATGATATTAGTGAGCAGGAGAATCGGGTGAAAAATACAGACACTCCCCAACTTACAAACATTCGGAGATACGAACAGAACTGTCCAAGGTCGAAAGTGAAATGAAATTGAAGAACAAGTAGAAATAGAAATGGAATAAAATCTAGAGAAAGATATATCATGAATATTAGTATGAAATATGATTAAACATTATCTTGAGGTACACTTGGTACTCGGCTCCTGCAGGGGGGGCGTGGCTGACACATGCTTTACACAGGCTGAGGGAATAGAAGCAGAAGGATACATTTCTGAACTTGTGCCAAAACATTCAACAAATTGAGTCCAGTGTTATAATGAACTGGATAAGAGTGACACTCTCTGTGAATCTGATCAGATCGACTGTGCTGTGCTTGAGAGGAACCAGGAGTTTAAACACGGGACATAATGGTATTGATAATGTACAGATGGTGAGAGAGAAAGATTGTTTACAGTACAAACTTGTATAGGTTACTTATACAGTCGACCCCTGACTTACGAAATTAATCCGTTCCAGAGCCCTTTTCGTAACACGGTGATTTCGTAAGTAGGGGTCGACACCTTACATGTTAAATGCCTAATTCGTTCCAAGGCTCCAGTCTTTGGACTGGATAAACCCCATAAACCCTTTAAAAACGATAAAAGTACACCAATTTTGTATGAAATATGTGTTTAAAAGTTAAAGAAAATTATTTCTTAAATAATTTAAACATTTTATTAGCATGTTAAACCATTTTATTAACATATTTATTAATTAAACCATTATTAAACATCAGTCTCTATCGCGCTCTCTCTCTCTCTCTCTCTCGCACACACACACACACAATACAGCACACATTAAATGTTTATTGTATACACTTTTTTGGTTTTTACATCCGAGCCTCGTGGCTCACCAGGCCGGTGCTTATCCCTGGTTTCCGTAGCGTGAAGCGATCAGGAGTTCAACTCCCCCTGGATGGGACACTAGTCCATCGCAGGTTACCTTCCCAGTATATTTTTTTACTGTATACACATTAAATGTTTACTGTGGCGCTGTGGGCCACGCCCACAAGCAGGATGCCAAAGCATTTTAAGACGTGGAATTCAAAGCGCATTCCCTGCTTGACAGATCGGAGGTCCAAACTCAACTTTAACTTGATTCCTTGAGGGATCGGAGGTCCACATTTATTAAACATTTACTGAATTAAACAACTTAAAAAACTAAACTTAAGAGTTAAGCCTCCTTCTGTCTCTATCTCTCTCTCACACGCACGCGCGCACACACACACACACTCTCTCTCTCTCTCACTTTCACACACACAAAACTCGGGCCACGCCCCCACTCAATGCACAGCTGATGGAACAATTCTATTTAAATGAACGGGATGTTTTATTTAAAGCAGAATTACAGTACCTTTAAGGTCTCCTTCTGGTTCAATATCATCCCGATTGTAGAGGGGTTTCGGCGATAATGAAATATAACGCTGCATGATCAATCTCAAAACAAGCCAACAGTCAACTCTCCTTCACGCGTGTGACAAACAAGAAGTATGGTACATGAAGTTAGCTGCGTCATCCCTCTTAGCCAATGGGAGGCCAGCGGGACAGGATGTTGGGAGACAGCCAATGAGAGAGCAACTCGTGCATCGTGTGACATTTTGATTGGCGCGTTTAAATTTTGAATGGTACATCTGGCGCTTTTCGTAAGAGGAGGTTGTTTTCGTATCCCGGGGACGAAAACTTAGGAAAATGTTTTTCGTAATCCGGAATTTTCGTACCCAGGGGGTTTTGTAAGTAGGCGGCCCGACTGTGGCCGACTTGCCATTCAAACATTAAAACGCGCCATTCAAACAATGCACGAGCTGCTCCCCCATTGACTATCTTCCAACATCCAAGAAGGAAATTAAGGGAAAAAAGAGAAAAAGTTAAGGAAAATGCCACAAAACAAGTCCAATTATATAAAAAACAAGCACACACACGCACATACACACACACACCCCCGGTCAAAACTACTTACATTTTTGTGTGTATTTATATTTTATTTACATCTTATGCATTATTTTTTGAATGTCTGTTATTATAAGCATTTATAACGTTGAATGCGTATTTATTGATATTATATACACGTATATGTCAGTCGGGGGGAGGTTGATCCTACTTTGCAGAATTCGGCAGTCACAGTGGGATCTCGGTTCCAATTAACCGCAGAAAGTGAGGGATCCCTGTATATGTATGTGTATAAAGGATCATTCATTTTCTGAACCGCTTAATCCAAATTAGAGTCATGGGGAGGCTGGTGCCCATCTCAGCCGATTCTAGGTGAGGGCGGAGTACACCCTGGCCAGCTCGTCAGTCCATTGAAGGGCCAACACACGCATACAACCATTCACACCTAGTGGTTATTTGTAACAGCCAGTTAACTTACTGTGCATGTTTTTAAACTGTGGGAAGAAACTCGAGTACCCAGAGGAATCCCACACAAGTACGGGGGGCACATACAAACTCCACACAGAAACGCCCAGCCTGGGAATTGAACCCAGGCCTTTTTGCCATGAGGCGGACGTGCTAACCACTACACCACCGTGCCACATACATAGAAACTGAAAACCTGTGAGGAGCTTGTGGGTAGTCTGTATATTAATATGCAAGTTTTTGTTAGCAAGGGAGTTATATTTCTATTGTGGCCTAACTGTGGCTTGTTGAATTAAAAGAAGATTTAAAAAAATGGAATGTTAATGAGGGTAACGCACTTTATTGCTAATGTACACTCATGTGGCTTGTTTTGTAGCCTGCCTCAAAGAATCGACGAGAGAGAACCGAGTTGAAGCCAGACTTTTTCGACCCAGCTTCGATCATGGACGAGTCTGTCAGGACCACTCATTTCTTGGGTTACGATGCTTTTCAGCGGTAATGCGGGGAACCTAAGCTCCACGCTGTGGCCATGAGAGAACACCACTAGATGGCACTAATAGGAGTGATTTCTATTAGAAAGCTCAGTTCTAAGCTTTACTCCATATTGTGGAGTATAAAACAGCCTCAAAATACGAAATGTTAACTACATATAAAGAGATCTATGGGCCAATATATTTGGTAATACTGAACTCACACTGAATTTAAACATATTTCTTTTGTAGGCCGTTGGCATACCCATGTTTTAGAAGAAAAATGGAGCAGATGTTTTTTGGAGAAACTTTTTCTGTAATATTAAATTGATTTTGTAAAAAATATACACAAGATCAGTGTAGTAACTGGTTAAACAAAAACATTTATTCTTGTTCACTAGAGACTTAAAAGATGACGTAGTGGCTTAGCCATTGAGAAAGAGCTCTCTGTTGATGCAAAATGCAGAGGTTGAATGCCATGGATTGTTGGACTGTTCTTTGCCATGTATAAATATAAGAAAAATATATTTCAGAGTTGAGCGTCATCATGTGTGAAGAAATGTATGTGAGCTCTCCTAGAGTTGTGGTATTTCTTGAAATTGGGGCGAATGCATCTTCTTTTTTTAACTTAAAGATAACTATGTTATGTATAGCCCTTTTGTAATAGTGAGTAATCAGGTGTAAAGTAGTAATTTATAAGCAGGTTATTGCTCATCATAGTGAGTGATGTGATCTATTTTAATCTTCTTAACTAATCTGTAAAATGGAGGACATCTTCCACCTCTTTATATTTAGTATTTAGTTTCGTTCGCCTCACATTGTGAACGATAACAAAAACCGCAGCTCATAGCATCAGTAAATAACATTGAAAAAAATCTGAAATGTATCATGTCCCTAAATCGTAAGACTGCACCTTTCAAAGTGCAAAACCAAGGAAACAAAAGGAAATCTCCGGATGTGCCATTGTGTTTGTCTCAAATTAAAAGCAAAGATTACCGTCAGAGTCTTCTCCGTTGTCGTCTCCCTGCCATTCAGCTGAACCGTGATGTAGAAATGTATTTTAACACAAGGTTCAAGACGTTTTTTAAGTATCAATTGGTGCTGATTTTATAACTGCATCTAGACTTTTCTGACTTTTTAAGTTCCAATTTAAGGTTGAAAAGGAAATTAAGAAAGAAAAAAAAAAAAGTTAAAGCATGTAGCCAAGCACCCAGGAGGATTTTTCTTTCCCCCCTTTCTCTTTGCGCAATTATATTGTTTTGTTTGTGTTTTTCTCTTTTTTTTTTTTTTTTTTTTTTTTGTCAGGTTTTTGCATTTTCGATAATGTAAATTTTGGTTGGCTGTGCTTCACACTGAGTTCCTACATTCAGCTTTAAGTTTGTTTGTTGTTGTGTGTCGTCCCCGATTCGAAACTTCAGTGTAACTCGGTGTAATACTCCATTCAAACATGAACGTATTTCGTGTTGCTTTTGGGCAGCTCTATAAAGTTAAATTAACACATCTAGCTTGTACTGAGATATTTGTATATCTAATCATGTTTTATCAAAGAAATACCATTTAATCATTCCATGCCTTGGCCTTAAACATGCCTGTATAAAAGTTCTCACTTTTTCAACATTACATATTTTTTTGTTGTTGTTTTTTTTGTTGTTTTGTGCAGATTTCAGTTAGGGATTTTTTTGTTTGTTTGTTTGTTTGTTTGTTTGTTTTGTTTGTTGGTTGGTTGGTTGGTTTGAAGAACAGTGATCACCAAGCCTGGTCTTGGAGAAATACTTCCTGCAGTAACCAGTTGCCACCCTAAACTAACACACCAGCGCCAAATAAATCCATCTACCTGATGAGCCTGTCTGATTTGGGTTTTACACAATTGTGTCGTGGCGGAAATGTCTCCAACAGGGAAGAGCACTGCTCCAGAAGCCGTGTGCCCGAATAGCACGAGTGTAAATTATTGAGATTGAGCGCGCAACACAACTTAAAGAACCATGAAAACTGGCACCTCTACCACTCACCACTACATTGGCAAAACTGCTGAATAGTTTCTGTAAATATTTGTGCATTTTAACAAAAAACTTAATTTTCTAGTGTGAGGTTTTTTTTTTTTCTTTTCTTTTTCTTTCTGTTAATGTTTATATACATATGATCTTTTCCCTGTTCAAAGATTTATGCTGATACATAATTGTTTCCCTGTCCTGTCACCTACTGTACTGTTTCTGATTTCTATTTATCTGGAGACAGTAAGTTTTTGAATAAAAGTATACAAATCTTTTTGTGTGCTTTTCCCAGTTGTGTTTGATTTCATTACAAGTCACTGGTGTGTGTGTGTGTGTGTGTGTGTGTGTTACTGTACAATTTTTGTGTTCACTCAAAATTTTCACATTTTTCATAAAAACCTAAATTCTGGCCCATCAAATCAGTCACAAAATAAAAAGAAATTTGAGTTAAGATACCGACATGCTTACAAATAATTTTTACTTGAAATAATTTTCTCCTTCAAAGTTTGCCTTTGTCGAAAATTCGCTTTCAATTTATTAACGAGATTTCACCCCATGCTTTCTGAAGCACCTCCCACAAGCTGAACTGGCTCAATCAGCACTTCTGTGGTTGAGATCCGGTGACTGTGCTGGGCCCTCCATTATGTACAGAACACCAGTTGACTGTCTTCACAAAATAATTCCTGCGTAGTTTTTCTTTGTAGGAGGAAAGTGGATCCGGTTCTGTGCCTTCTACAAGACATGGCATGGCTTTTCAAAATGGAGCGATGTCCATAATACCCTTTACACTGCACAAGTCTCCCACTGTACTACCCCGAAAGCACCCCAGACCATCACGTTTCCCCCACCATGTTGGCAGAAGGCATCAAGCACTCTTCCAGCACATTTTACTTTCTTGAATTTATACTTTGTTCTTTGTGATCTAAACACCTTAAACTTTAATTATTAAAAAAATAATAATAATCTATAGCCACCACCCCCCCTTTTTTTTCCAGTCTTCCTCTGTCCAAGGTCTGTGTTCTGTTGTCCATCATGTTAATTTGCTTGTATTGACCAGTCTCAGCATTTCCTTTGCAACTTCTGCCTAGATGGCTGGCTTCCAGGAGTGGCCCTTTTAAGTGGAGATTGGTGTTTTGTGGAAACTACCTCATGAAGAATGCCAATTGATGACCTGCCAGACATCTGCTGTCCTCGTCCTCCACTCAGTTTTGTACCAGGCTCTCAGATTTCTCTTTCTCTAATGATTGGAGCCAGATCACACTGTTGTATGAGCTCTTCAGGTTCTTGGTAGTTTCAACCATGGAAAAGTCGCCGCCTTCTTTTTCTTTCAGCTTTTTCATTTTTTATTTTTTATTTTTTTTCAGGGGTCGCCACAGCGAATTCTCTGATTCGCATGTTCAGGGGTGCAAGTTTTCTGGCATATGAATATGAATTAACTTTTTAATTACAATATTATACAAATACAAATAACTATTTTCTAATTAGTTTGTGAATGTGATATAAACACTTATGCTGTAATTGCTGGTTATCATTTCACTGTGGACATTAACTGAAGAGTTATAGATTTCATTTATAATGTGTCTTGTCTGAAGTTCTACTAACACCCAAGTTAGTAAGTAGTAAGTTACGTGAATTGCGTAGGTTACGTGAATTAAGTTTAGTGTATTAAGTTAACATATGCAATACACTTAATACATGTGATTTACGCAATACACGTAAGTTGCGTGAATTGCGCAACTGGCGTAAGTTGCTCAACTAACGTAAGTTGTGTGAATTAAGTTTAGTATATATTATTAAGCTGTGTATTAAGCGCAATACACTAGACTTCACTTGACGCAAGTTACGCGAATTGCGCAAGTTTACGCGAATTGAAGTGGAACTGGATGCTTCTCGAGTTTTTTTTTAAATACATACATACATACATACAAATATTTATATAGCGCTAATTCTGGCACATGCCATCACATATGAGGGTGTGGTCATCTTGAGAATAAACATGTATCTTTTTCCTTGCACATTGCGCAAGTTACACAACCGATTTTAGTTCCACAACAGACGTAAGTTACGCAAATTTGGTTAAGTTACGCAACTGACGTGAGTTACGCAAATTCCAGGGTATGGGTGGCGACCGCTAGCGCCCAGGACGAGGCTTGCTCCTTGATTTGTTTTAAGTTATTGAGGTTTGAATTAAATTCATTCTGTTCAAGTGACAACAAAAATCACAACAACCAGTTTGATATTTCTAACTCAAATTCTAATTCAGCTTTAATAATAACGCAGGTGCAACTTGTCGTGTATTGTGTACAAACCGTAAAAATAAAAAGAACTTGTATCTGTAAATATGCATGTTGGGTTGTATTATGTGCCCGAAAATGATGCATAGTTTCTGTTGCTACTTTCCAAAAAAAAATACTGTCTGATAACAGAACGTCTTAAATGTGTCTTCTTATTTCATTCCTCGTATGTGACAATCGGGCGGTATGGTGCGGTAGTGGTGAACTTGACAATCTCAAAGCATGAAGGTCCTGGGTTGATGCTTCTGTGTGGAGTCTGCATGTTCTCCTGTTGTTGTGTGGATACTCTGGTTGTATTGCACATTAGGCTAGCTGGCTGTTCCAAATTGACTTCAGGTGTTTGGGAGTGTGAATACATGTGTGTTTGTTGCCCTGTTCAAGGTAATCTTCGCCCGGTGTTGGCCTAGCTGTTCTCCGGCCTCCACGCAACAGTGACTAACAATCATACGTCATTTTTTTCCCTTCCTCTTGAAGATAGTAAGCTAAAAATGCATGAAAACTTCAGGGGTGCAAGTTTTCCGGAATATGCCGGAAATTCCGGTTTCCCAAGACTGAAATAACTATTTTTCTAATTCGTATAAATCTGTTTAAATTTTTCTCGGGGAATGGTGGGGAGTGGTTAGAGGTGTTCATCTGTTCGGATCAGCGCAATCTACCATGCATACTGTCGTGTGACCGCGCGTTGAATCTTGGGATTACATTGCACATAGGGATAACTAGATGGGGCATTTTCGTCAACTTCGTTAAGCATTTTTTCCATTCGGATGCGCACATTTCCGTCAAGCAAAGAAAAAAAGCCCGATCATCATTTTCTGAACTGCTTTATCCTAATTAGGCTGGCACCCATCTCAGCTGACAAGATGCACACAGTACACTTGGGACAGTGCGCCAGGCCATCGGAGGGCAGAAACACGCTGATGGCAATCCAGTGGCCTATTGTTTACAAGCACCAGCAATGGTTCTTTTACATGCCTCTCACTACAGTCAGTGAAAGAAATGCTGGCCTTTGATAACCCGGTTAGCTGCACTGGGGTGACAGCAGTGACAACTTGGGTGATAGTGGGGCTTGAACCCCTGACGCTCAGGTCAGTAATCCAACACCTTACCACCAGGCCACCTTGGTGATATGGATAATGAAATTAAATAAATCTGCCCAATGCTGTATGGAAGCACTTTTATGGGCAGCCATAGTTAGCGAAGTGGCTTTGGGCCCAAAAGATCGTTGGTTTGATTTCTGAACCAGCCAGGAAAATGCTTGTGTGTGTGGTGGGGGTTGGGCACAACCTGTGGTGAGTGGGGCTTGAACCCCCAACCTTAGGATCAGTGATCCAACACCTTTACCACCAGGCCACCACTGCCATCTGCCTATATCATGGGTCAGGAACCTATGGCTCGCGAGCCAGATGTGGCTCTTTTGATGACTGTATCTGGCTTTCAGATAAATCAAGTGGCCTTTCTTAACAGAATAACGAATACATAATTTCACTGCCATTTAAATAAAAAAATCAGAAAAAGACCATCAAATAAAACAAAAAAACACCACTTGTCGCTGTGGCGCACAGCGGAGAGACAATCCTTTCTGTACTCCAGTGTGTGGGCGAGGCCGCTACCTTGAAACTCTAATTTTATTGGATTATGTGCAATAGCTTGCACGAGTTTTTTTTTCGGTTAAGAGGTAAATTTCCCTCATTTTTGATCCTCTCATTTGCACGAAGCCAAGCAGAGCTGGCAAGCAAGCCAGACAGACATGAAAAAAATTCAATCCGCAGACCAGCTGAGTGCCTAAACTTGGAACGCGCTTCCTGTCACATACCAAACACTGCAGGGTGTGAGTCGTGCCTTATTGACCATATTTGGCTCTACATATGCATGCGAGCAGTCCTTCTCACATGTGAAAAACATCAAGACAAACCTGTGGTCACGTTTAACAGATAGAAGCTTAAACATCTGCATGAAGCTGAACCTCAGCACGTATCAACCAGACTACAAAGCCATCAGCAAAACCATGCAGCACCAGAAGTTACATTAATAGTAAAAAGTAGTTTTATTATTAATAAATTAGTTCATTCTAACAATGTTGTTTAAAATAAATTCAGAGTCTTATTATTACTCTAAAATTGTTGGTCTTCTTTTTGCATTTGGTTGTATTCAGTATTAAAATATATATATATATATATGGCCCTCAGAGGATTAGATTTTATAATATGTGTTTATTTTTGGCTCTCTGAGTCAAAAAGGTTCCCGACCCCTGGCCTATATCATAGGTATCATAATCATAGTAATCATACCTGTATAAATGGTTTAACAATCACTTCTAGTATGGTTAATAATTTACTTCTTTTACTATCTTATTACCTCGACCCCCCCCCCCCCACCGCCACGCCCAACTGCAGCTTATAAAAGGCTGGCCATATCTCTCACTGTCTGTTGTGAGAGGCTGTAAAAGAACCATTGCTGACTTTCATAAAGTGTAGGCTGCGTAGCCGCCAGCGTGTTTCTGTCCTGCAATCGCCAGATGAGCCGCCTAGGGTATCATCTGCCATCTCTCAGAGTCAGCTGAGATGGGCATAAGCCTCCCCATGACCCTAATAAGGATTAAATGGTCCAGACAATAAATTAATGTTTACTTTTACACGTTTTCTTTCCGGGCAGTGGTGGTTTAGTGGTATAAGGTGCCGGATCGCTGATCCAAAGGTTGGGGGTTCGAGTCCCACTCTGCACAAGGTTGTCACTGTGTCCCCCCCCCCCCCATCAGTGCAGCTAACTGGGTTATCAAAGGCCAGCCATGTCTCTCACTGTCTATGGTGTGAGGCATGTAAAAGAACCATTGCTGACTTTCGACAAGAGTAGGCTGCAAAGCCGTCAGTGTGTTTCTGCCCTGCAATAGCCTGGCGAGCTGTCCAGGGTGTACTCTGCCCTCGCCTGAAGTTGGCTGGGATGGGCGCCAGCCTCCCCGTGACCCAAGTTAGGATTGAGCGGGTACAGAAAACGAACTGAACTGAACGTTTTCTTTCCTGGTTCTTGTACAGTTAGTTATTGAACCACAAAAGCAGAAAGTTAATTTAGGAAAACCATTTCCCACAATCCCATCTGGTCGCTAGAGTCGTGAATAGTTGTGCTCGAGAGAAATTCACTGTCAGCCCTCACATTAAACATAATTCTAAGTTTAAACCTCAGACTTAAAGCATAAACTGAACGAATTTTAAACTTACTCATAAGGCTTAAGTGGGTCCGGTGGCGTAGTGGTTATGGTGCTGTGCTCATGATCGGAAGGTTGTGTGTTCAAATTCCAGTTAGTTCCTGTGCTGAGACCCCTGTGCAAGGTCTTAACCACAAGTGTGCCTCTGTTCACCCAGCAGTATAAATGGGAACCAGTAAAAATATACTGGGAAGGTAACGTGCGATGGACTAGCGTCCCATCCAGGAGGAGTTGAACTCCTGGTGACTTCATGATACAGAAACCGGGAATAAGCACCGGCCTGATGAGCCATGAGGCTTGGGTGTAAAAAGCCCAGCAGACTTCACCATCAGGCTTCAAACGTAATAGTACTGTACCACCGAAATCTTAATCTTACACCCATCTTAAACACTCAAATGCTGAAGTTGAGATAGGTCACAAATCAGAGCCCTCTGAAAATATACAGTACTAAATTAAAATCTCAAAGATATGGCATAACGTTCAGATACAGTGAGGGTAAAGCCTAGCTTAGCCGACCCTGAACAGCTCGCCAGACTGCTACAGGGCTCCACACACATGAAACAATTTTCACTAACAATCACACCGAGGGGAAGTTGGAGCATCCATTTACTTGAACACGCCTGTCTTTGGACTGTGGGAGGAAACCCACAGAAACTATCTATCTATTCCTTTAGGCTTTTTCACCTTCTCAGGGGTCGGATGCCCTTCCTGACACAACCCATTAGCAGGGGGGCAGAAACACACTGATGGCTTTGCAGCTACTCTTTACAAAAGTCAGCAGTGGTTCTTTTACATGGACCTCTCACCATAGACAGTGAGAGACATGGCCGGTCTTTGATGACCCAGTTATCTGCCCTGGGGGGGGGGGGGGGGGGGTGAGACAGTGACAACCTTGTGGAGAGTGGGACTCGAACACCCAACCTCAGGATCAGCAATCCAGCACCCTATACCGCTAGACCACCACTGTCCCTGAGAAAACCCTTTTGGGATTTACCCCTGTTTGTACCCTGGCTTTCCTGGACCCACACTGGGGTGTGGAATTGGGACACGTGTTTTCGAAGACAGTTTCAGATCATCTATGACCCAAATACAGTGACGGTCAGACCGAGTCTACTGTCCTCTATCTGTTCGCGCGCCAGTGGCACGCTTCGACCTGAGAGCCGTTACAACCGGAAATGCGTCACACTGGGGTATTGTTGTGTTCCTGTTATGGCGGAACACACGGAGGGAGAAAGTGTTGAGCTCAGTGCTAACAGGTCAGTTTTTTTTTTATTCATCTTTCTCACTTATAGCGATACATATTCAGTTAATAAATAACGTAGGTGACATTTTTAAACATGGCAGTTAATACATTTTCTAACTTTTCTTCTGGAATAGAGTGTGTAAGGAAGCTAGCGTATTCACTTGCCTAGCATATGCTAATGTAGCTAGCACCTGCTGCTATGGTGGACAATACGGAGGCTGCCTGTTACGTTATGTTGCGGTTGTGCTGTAACTGCTTTCGCGGACGTTCGTAGTTAGTTTAGTTGCTTTGTAAACAACAACAATAACACAGGAGGGGTCTAAACACGCGCAAAAGTAGAGTAAGTGGGATGTGGCCGGAGGTGTTGAATGAATGATAGCCTCATTGCTCTTCTCTGTGTGTGTGTGGTGGAGGGGGAGGGGCTGCTTGCTTTATTTGTTTTACTATGTTGTATGTGTTGTTGTTGTTGTTGTTTTTTTTTTTTTTCTGTAGCAGCAGGATGGCGCAGCAGTCAGCCCCTCGGTTTCCTGCAGCTGTGCCTCCGGTGGCTAGTGCGTTACCACGGAGACAGCCGTTACTAAGCACTCCTGCCACTCCGCCGTTCCCCGTTCTGAGAGGCCCTGCTCCCGCAGCGCGTGCGCCTTTCGCACGGATTCCCTTTGACCCCAGCGTTCCACCGCCAGTGGGCACCGCCCATTTACAGGTCTACTGTACTTATTTTCCCTTAACCACATTACAAATAGATTTCCTCCTGCACGAGGCTGCTTGGTTTATATTTAGTGCTTTACTCGCAGTTTCCATGTTTTTTCACCTCATTCTCTACCCTGTTCTGTTCATTCATCAGAAAGCATAGGACCACCTATGAATCACAAGACGATCTTTGACTCATGGACACACCCCCAGTACAATAGTGACTCTAACATAGCATGTAGCTTATAGTATGTATGCCTGTAGCATACACCATAGTAGCATGTATGTTGCTATTATGAATCCTTGGTCCTTGTAATATCCTGGTGCTGGTGCAGCCCTTTAAAGGAAAAGAAAGCTCTTGTTGAAGGTGAATCTCAATCAGAACACTGTATGAAAATCAATAGCTGCTATTTTAACAAGTTCTGATGGTTACTGTATTTGGAAGCTGAATCTCAATGATGATGTCATCAGTACCCAAGTTAACATGGTGGAGTATGGTTTGAAACATCATTACTTGGAGTATTTCAGTTCAGTGGTGGTCTAGTGGTATAGGGCGCTGGATCGCTGATCCAAAGGTTGGGGGTTCGAGTCCTACTCTCCACAAGGTTGTCACTGTCCCCCCCAGTGGAGCCAACTGGGTTATCAAAGTTGGGCTATGTCTCTCACTGTCTATGGTGAGAGGCATGTAAAAGAACCATTGCTGACTTTCGTAAAGAGTAGGCTGCAAAGTCGTCAGTGTGTTTCTGTCCCTTGCTAAAAAGGGTTGTGACAGGAAGGGCATCCGATGTAAAAAAAAAAAAAAAAACCTCTGCCAAATCAAACAATCAGATGATTCGCTGTGGTGACTCCCGAATTAAAATGGAAAAAGCCAAAAGGAATACAGACTTGGAGTATGTCAGTTGTTTGTGATTTGCATATTTTTTTTTGGCATTTGTTTTATGCTGGATACCCTTCCTGACGCAACCCTCTGCATTTATCCGGGCTTGGGACTGGCAGCCCATGGGCCAAATCTGGTCTGTCGACCTATTTTTTTGTGACCAACATGTAGTTTCTTTCTTTTTATTTTGGATTTTCACCCCATGTTCTGGCAAATTTAGTTGTATTTAATTCCCAGTCATCAGATGTTCTCCTCCAATCAGGGAGGGGCAACAGCATGCACACGCACCCTCTGTGACATGCAATGCTATCCACTCCCTCTTATCGAGCTGTAAAAAGGGAAAGTCTGTTGGGTTTTTACACCCGAGCCTCATCAGGCCGGTGCTTATCCCCGGTTTCCATAGCGTGAAGCGACCAGGAATTCAACTCCCCCTGGATGGGACGCTAGTCCATCGCAGTTTACCTTCCCAGGATATTTTTACCGGTACCCATTTATACTGCTGGGTGAACAGAGGCACACTTGTGGTTGAGACCTTGCCCAGGGGTCTTAGCACAGTGAGGGTCTCAGTGGGATTTGAACTCGCAACCTCCCGATCATGAGCGCAGCACCCTAACCACTACACCACCGGCCCCACCTTATCGAGCTGTGGTGCATGTGTATTTGGGGGTGGTCTAACACATTTGGAGGGAACGCACTATCTGCCCCCCCATACAAATGAGCTCACAGATTCCCATGATTGGCTGGCAGTTGCTGCAAGTGACAGGAAGGTGAGCGTATACAGTCCCTCCTGTGAGAGCTCGGCCAATTGGCTCCTATGGTTTCACGGTCGGTGACATTAATCTGGATTTGAATTTGCAATTTCCAGGCGAATAGTCGCACACGGAGTCAATGCATCAACCATTACCATGAAACCTAATTCATCATCCTTCCATTAGGTGGCAGCAGAATATTTTAAGTAAGCAGCTAGTTCTTCATGATTCAAGCAAGGTTGCATGCTAGCTTGTCACTGTTAATTGTAGTGATAATGCGAGTGAATAAAGGAAAAATGGACAAAGGCCTAAAACGTTCCTTTCTCCTTGCAGAATTCATGGTTGATCTTTTAGAATACATATTCAATGACTATTCGGCATTTGATCACCTTTAAATTTAGTGCCGTGGCTCTGAGTGAAAATCAGCTTGACACCCCTGATCTAAGCTTTTTGACACCTTTAATACAAAAATCTGACTATAAATGGCATGATGTATCAAAATGCTGTACTTGTACATGTTAACTTGAGCTTTGATGACAGCATTATAAAATGCAGTTTTCAAACAAACCAAAGATTTTGCACACAAAGGGATCTAGAGATTTGAAAGAGATCAACTACAAACAAGACCTGTCTTCTATTTTAACTGGCACTATTCAGCCATCATGATGTTCTAGGCAACTGGAATATGGCAAATATTTGCGAAGACTTACCCAAGTATAAATGAAGCATAACCCATAATGGGCTTTTGTTTATCAAAAATGAACACACTATCCTTTATGAGTGCACCACAGCACCCCTTAATGTTATTCAGTGACATCCTGCATTTTTGATTAACTGCTATGTAATTGATAGGGTGAAAATTGATTCACCACATTATTTATTTCTTATATGTTGGAAGCTGGCTGATATATAACCAGATACATACATTTCGTAAATGGGCTCATTAATGCAATAACACGACAGACATATCCTGTAAAGTAGGCACTTGCCCAAAGTTAAGTAAGTTTGTTATGTTTGGTATTATTTTTCTTACCCAACCAGAATATTTAGTCCTGAGTTTTATAGTAAAGCTTCTGAGCAGGGCCTTATCGGCATGGAACATGACTTCGATGGATGTCCCGTGTTCGAGGTGATGCTTGCACAGAACAAACCCCCCCCCCCCCAAAAAAAAAAAAAAAAAACCCCAAAAAACCTCAAGCAGGCAGACAAACGTTCACCGAGTAAAGCAACAGCGACATGGAACATGAACTTGTTAAACGGATAATTAAACTAACAGGACAGGTAATATACATGAACTTGGAAGTCAGTTAGTGAATATGTATGTAGCTATATGTGTAATTGTCCACTCCATGATACTCATGTAAACACTGCTGTGTAGCTAAAGTTTATATTTGTTTTGTCCCATAAGAGACCACCATTCATTCCGCCACCAGTGAGTGCCATGCCTCCTCCACCTGGAATCATTTTCCCTCCCGGTATTCCACCTGCAACTTCAGCTGCTGCTGCTCCTTCCCTCACCACTACAGAGGAGATCTGGGTAGAAAACAAGAGTCCAGAGGGAAAGGTATTGTACTCAATGTCTATTCTTTATATTTTTAATAAAGCAGTTAGGTATATACACTGCCTAGACAAAAAAAAGAGTTGGAAGCTATAGTATTTTTTGGAGAGCTTTTAGCCTTGATCTCAGCATGTAATCTCCATGCCTTTCTTTCGTCACAGTTAAGCCACATAACATTTATTTCCATCCAGCGTCGGGTTCATTTCTCACCAACGTCTTGAATTGATGAGAGGAAAACTGAACCACTTCATAAAGTCTTCTCCAGCACATCTGGAAAACTTTCAAATAGGTTGCAGAGGTCAGGACTCTGGGGGCTAATACATATGTGAAAATGATTCCACGTGCTCTCTGAACCACTCCTTCATTATCTGAGTCGCAATTTTATATCTTTGACATCAGGAAAGACAAAGTCAGTTGATATCATAACCTGCTAATTCACTACATTCACTTCATCGGCTGCGTCATTTTATTGCCACATACATTAATGTTGCTGAGCCTCGACCCAACCAACTGGAGCAACGATGCCATTGAAATTGCATGCTGTGATCAAGGCTGCAGGGTTCAGTTCATTTTCTGTAACCGCTTAATCCTAATTAGGGTCGCGGGGAGGCTGGCGCCCATCCCAGCCGACTCTGGGCGATGGCAGAGTACAATTACACCCAGGCCATCGCAGGGATGCAACACGCTGATGGCTTTGCAGCCTACTCTTGTCCAAAGTCAGCAATGGTTCTTTTACATGCCTCTCACCATAGACAGTGAGAGACATGGCCGGCCTTTGATAACCCAGTTAGCTGCACTGGGGGGGGGCATGGAAATTGTAAACGCCATGGGGGGAGACGACGGACAACCTTGTGGAGAGTGGGATTCAAACCCACAACCTTAAGATCAGTGATCTAGTACCCTATACCACTAGGCCACCACTGCCCCTGGGTTGCAGGGTCTCCAAGAAAATATGAGTGTGTGACTTTTTTGAGTGGGAAGTGTGTTTGTGATGCACATTTCTACCTATAGCTTGTGGGTGGAGTCAGTTTACTAGACATGTATTGTGTATAGATTTGGTCAAGGTTTCTCTAATTACCTATGAGGCCGTAAACATGGAAGGATTATGTAAAAACTATGTTTTTTATGATTATGTTTTCCTAAAAAGGAATTGAATTTTAATCAAAGGATAACAGCAATGACAGTGAAAAATCAGTAGTTATACTTGCATCCTGATAATGATTAAAAAAAAACAAAACAAAACACAATGGACTAAATTCGCATCTCGGCTTGTGCACTGCATCATGGGATCTCGACTACTAAACGTGGCAGAAGTAAACCTTGATGTGGATGAGAACTGAACTATCGATACGTTTAATTTATGGAAAGTTCCCAACCTTCGAGCGTATTGTATATATAGAGGTCTTCCCAGTTGTTCCCGCAAGCGTAAAGATGAACTTGTTGCGCTTGCATTTGCGGCAACTTTACGAAAGGAAACTAAACAAATCCAACGTGACTATGCTAGCTTGTTGACATTTGAAGTAGATGAGGAAAGCTTGACAATTCCCGACCCCTTGGGACTTGAAGACGGCTGGGAGACAGAAAATGACGCCTTATCGAAGTGGCCCCCGTGTATGTACGCTGACATAGCGGATTTTTTTGTTAAATACAAGTTTGACAGCTGCCACCGAGTGATCTGACAGCTCTTGTTTGTCTATTTTACAAATTAACATAACAGTAATTTTCAAGATCTGGCATATCAATACATGTAATTTAAGGCTAAAGGCAGGCTTTAAGCGGCAGTTGTTAGGATGTGTTTACATACAAAAGCAAGTGGCTACAAGAAAGTTTGGTATCTGTGACACTTGGATCAGATGTTGGGTCACGCTCCCTTCACATGCGCAGTCGTAATGCGAATTTAGTCTATTGATCATGCAGTTCTGTCCCAGTAACCTCAGTGTAAATCTGTTGTTCATGTCCATAATTTCTAGTATGTTCTAAACTTTTTTTTTATATCACTCACTCTGCACAAGTTCTGGTTCTGGTTTTATGTCTCAATTGCTTGTTTCCCTGCAGGTGTATTATTATAACGCACGCACACGAGAGTCAGCTTGGGCAAAACCAGATGGAGTGAAGGTGATCCAGCAGGCTGAACTCACACCTCTGATGATGAGCCAGTCTGCAGGTGTGGGATCTAACAGCCCCAGTCCATCAAACAACCTCCCTGCAACAGCAGCAGCAGCAACCTCGAGTACCCCACACACCACCCAAGCCCCTTCTACAATTTTGAGCTCCTCCTCTAACCCCAGTACGAATGTAGTCTCACCTCTCCTGCCCACTCCTGGAACAGGTAGCTATCTCCCACTTCAAACCCACTACTTGATTTGTGCCGGTAGGTAAATATTCTTCAGAAGATGTTAATGTTTTTTATATTGTGTTGTATCTGAAGGTCAATCTTGTAGCACTGTACACAGCACATGTATTAGTGATACACTGTGTGCTTCTGTCTAGACCAGGGGTCCCCAACCACCAGTCCACGGCTCAATTGGTACCGCAGAAGAAATAATTATTTCCATTTTTACTTATTATCTGAGTCTGAACGATCTTTAATTTTGAAAAATCTTTTATTTTAAAAAATGACAGGATTCTCTCGGTTACATGTCGGTCATTTGAGCGCTAAATGTAACCCACAAGGGGACTGCGCATAAACGGAGGGGTGTTGGACATGTTTCAAACAATAGTGGGGATTTTGGGTGAGACTGAACCTGAGCCTTCATTCTCCCAGCTAGTGCACCATCACCTGTGGGTTTTTTTTTTTTTTTTTTTTTTATATATATAGAAAAGTTCAAGCTGTACTTCCCAACCAACTTTATTTCAGCTGTTGAAAAATAACATTCATAGAGTGCTTATTATTATTATTATTAATAGTAATAATAATAATAATAACAATAATATTTATATAAATAAATTATATTTACAATATAAACAATCCATGGACCCCCCCCCCCCCCCCCCGCGCGCGGTAAAAATGTCAAGCGTTGACCAGCCCGTGGTGATAAAAAGGTTGGGGACACCTGGTGTAGATTATAATTTTGGCAGTACCTGTATATATTTTGTTTTGAAATTCAGTGTATAAAAATCTGGACATTCTACAAAGTATGGAGATTGTCATATTTGGCAGTATTTGTTTGTTTAATTAGTGTGAAGACTCCGTCAATGTTTCCTGATGTATGTGGCATTTTTTTGTTTTCTTTTCTTTTTTTCGTATAATGTCTACTTCATTGGGACGTCTCCATCATACGAAAGATGGACTAAATATTAATTTATCAGTCACAACATTAAAAGCAATGATTATTGACTGGTGACTTGAAAAACATTGATTCAGATTGATTCAGATATACACTCATGCCTCGGTTTTACGGACTTCGCTTTAACGGATTTCGGATGCAACGGACAAAATCTGTAGCTTTCGACTAGTCCGGATCGTCCGGACGCGGGCCGTTGTTTCTGAAAGTGACCGCCGGATGACCAGACTAGCTTGAAGAAATCTCACGCATTTAAATCTATTCATCTATTTTCAATGCCACGTCACTGTGGCGCGAAGCGGAGAGCCAATCCTTTCTGTATGCGGGCAAGTCCGATACCTTGAAACTAATTTTATTGGACTCACACGCTGCAGTGTTTATGTGACAGGAAGCACGTCCAAGTTTTGGCAATCAGGGATGAAGTTTTTCCATGTCTGTCCATTTGTGTTTGCTTGCCAGCTGTGCTTGGCTTCGTGGAAATGAGCCGATCAAAACGAGGGAAATTTACCTCTTTACTCAAAAACAACACGCGCAGTCTGTGGCTGTTATAATCCTATAAAATTAGAGTTTGAAGGTATCGGACTCGCCTGCATACTGGCGTACAAAATGGATTGGCTCTTTGCTGCGCCACAGTGACGTGGCATTGAAAATAGATGTATAGATTTAAATGCGTGAGATTTATTCATCTGTTTTTGTTTTACTTGATGGCTTTTTTTGTATCTTTATTTAAATGACAGTGAAATTATGTATTCGTTATTCTGTTAAGAAAGGCCACCTGATTTATCTGAGAGCCAAATATAGTCATCAAAACAGCCACATCTGGCTCGTGAGCTCTAGGTTCCTGACCCCTGATATATACTGTACTGTATGTGTGGCTCTCAGAGGATTAGATTTAAAAATATGTCTTTTATTTTTGGCTCTCTTAGACAAAAAGGTTCCCGACCCCTGATCTTATAGTGTACATTTACAGAGTATACAGTATTTACATTTGCAGATTACATAGTGTTCTTAAGTAAAAGTTTTTCGTGATGTAATCATTGAAATATATGGAATTGGAAACTTCGGACAATCGGGTACTTCGGACCAGTGTCCCCCCCCCTATTAGTTAGTCCGTTAAACCTAGGCATGATTGTATTACGGTGCTGTCTGGTCTAGGTGCAGATTGAAAACATTATCTAGTGGATAATGCTTGAATCTAAATTCAAGATGCTCACGGTTTTAATTAAGAGACTGCAGTTTCATCATTGCCTGTCATTCATTCATTTTCTAAATCACTTAATCCTAATTTGGGGCACAGGGAGACTGGTGTCTATCTCTTACAATGATGATTGAGGGCAGGGTACACCCTGAACAGCTCGCCAGGCCATTGCAGGGCCAACACACATACAACTATTCACATGCAGGGGTGATTTGGAACAGCCAATCAGACTATTGTGCATGTTTTTGGACTGTGAGAGAGAAACCTAGTACCTGGAGGAAACCCATGCAAATGCCACACAGAAACTTATTGATGCGTATGTGAACTTACGGCTAGTATGTCTGGGCTGATCCCACAGAAAAGCACCAGCTGTTTATGTTGGCGGTGATAAAGGTGTTAGAACACAGTGTGTTGCAGCTTTTTACGTATGGGGGTGCCTACCATCAGACCAGTCACGTGGTGTTAATGCCATGACTAATCAGTATAAATATTAATACTAAGTATAATAGACTCTTGGTTTCATCTGTTATCCTCTCCTGCTGTGCTTTTTTTAAAAAAAAATTTTATTTTATTTATTTTTTATAGTTCCAGAAGGTACAGAGCTCCCACCTGCAGTAACAGCCCCCCACACTGTAGCCGTTGCCCCTGTAGTCACAGTAAATGCCCCTGCAGGAGTAGTCACCGTAGCGCCAGGGCCACAGCCACTTCCTGTGGCATTACCCCACAGTGTTCCACAGCCTACTGCTGCCATCCCGGCATTCCCCCCAGTCATGGTGCCACCTTTCAGAGTGCCTCTACCTGGATTGCCCATTCCACTGCCTGGTAGGTTGAATCTGTCACTTAATGAGCATTGTAGCAGCACCTGTCTCGATTCCACCTGAATGCATTTTCTGTCTTTTTTTTTGGATTTGAGTTTTCATCCTTCTGTCCTTTCCTTCTTCCTTTCTTCCTATCTGTTGATTGTCCTCATCCTGTAATAATGCTTTGACTGATGGAGCGTTGTGAGAGTAATCTATAGATGGCAGTAGTCATCTTCTCCATCCTCTTAGCTGCTTGTGGTCCATAAAGCAAGGCACAGATCTTTCCTCCCTAGTCTGTCCATGGCAGCACATTGATACTCCTCCTCCTCCTCATTATTATTATTATTATATTATTACTTTATTACTTTACAAGTAGCTTGTATAATTGCTAGTTGCATTAAAAGTCTAAGCTTTGTGTTTATTTTATAATGCATTTTTACCTAATGATAGTCAGTCTTGTATATTAGACTGACAGAGGAAATAGTCTTCACCAACACCAAACCTGTTAGCTGTTTGACTTACAGGCTGCAGACCCTCTGCCTGTTACCTGTGTGTCTGTTTCTGACCAACGGTCTGTGCTTGCTTGATTCCTTTAGGTGTAGCAATGATGCAGATAGTCAGCTGTCCTTATATAAAGACTATCTCTCCCAGCAAGAACGGTAATTCCCTCTCCATCGAAAGTCGGCATGCTGGTGACTGTTGTGCATCTTTGCTTTATGTACTGTATTTACCTTGTAGTGATAAACAGCCCATCATTTACAACTCAAAAACCTACAACTGCTTGTGTTTTATTGTTTCAGAGTGCTTTAAATGCAGAGAGCCCAAAATAACAACAACAAAAAAATATAGCCTCCAACAATTCAGTATCTTCGAGTTCTAAATTGTGGTACTTGGGTGAAATCTTTCTGCTTCTCTGTATTTTTGTAGTGATTTATTTGTGGTATATTTGTGTTATGTGTCTTTTGCTGTGGCATGCATAGTTATGTTGTCAGTGTCATGTGTAATTCTTAAGGTGACACCCAAACTGGCCTGGATTTGTTGCAAACATTATTCAGAGTACATAAAATTTTTCCGCCAAAAACAATCACAAGTATTTTGAAATAGCACGATAGATTTTTGAGGGCTAAACTATAAGCAAGGTAAATACACATGTATACACTTCGAATTGTAGTGTTAGTCATTAAAAAAAAAAATAAATCCAGTGATTGGCAGTTCTGTGAGCAGGAATGATAAGAGGTCCAAGTTTATGCTGACACGAAGTCTGTGGTAACACAACTAAACACAATTTACAGACATGCTGAGCTGAAAGGCATTTCAGGATGTACAACTTGAACGAATATAGTATTTTTTTTTTCTTCAATTAGATATATTACAGGCTCGATTTCCTGCATAATGAAAAAAAAAAAAAGCAGTAAGTTTTTACTTGAACCCTCAAGAACAAACTGGAAACTCTTAGGAAGGGTTGCCAGGTTTCTCTAAAATCATGTTACAGTGAATCGTCTTCCTGTTAAAAGTGAAGCTGATTTTAAAATAATATATAAACAATAACAACACAATTTTTTTTTCCATCGGTGAGTCAAACTATTTTTATTTATTTAATTTTTTAAAAAATCACTTATATTTTAAGTCAAACAGTTGGCACTGTTATCATTTTTTGACCACAGGACGCCATTGGCTGGATATGATTACTTGGTGGATTATTCTCAGCCCAGTGAACTTGAGCTGGGCAAAAGTCCGAATTCAGCTAATTAATTCGAACCAATTTAACACATGCTGGAGGATGATCCACGACCCAAAATAATCTATACAATGACCTATGAAACAGGGTGTACTTGGTACTAGTTTGCTTAACAAAGTCTTTCCCATCTGTGTTATGTTCTTGAAAACAATATAGTTCCAACAGTCCATGAAGGTTCCCTTCACTCAACTGCTTCTTGTTTTTATTATAATTATTGTTATTTTTTCTTTTTCTTTTTTTTTTGTTATTTAACACATGTACCAGCTAAGCAAGGGCTAATGCAGCACACTCAATTTCCTTATTGTTGGAAGGTGCTCTTAACTTTTTAACCATTTTACCATAATATGACTTTCAGCTTTTTTTTAAGTGTATTTATATCAGTGTAGGAATTACAGAACTTTAATCTGAAAATTCCATCAGGAGATCATTATCAGGACACTAACAGTCATAAGTTAAATTGTAAAACTGTGCTGCAAATTCTATGGAGACCTTGACTGGCTGAGGACTTCAACTCCTAGACATCCCTCGATGCTGGGTTTCCTCCCTGGTGATGCTCTGCCAGTTTTTTTTCACTCCAGGTATCTTCAGGTTAGGTTTGTTCCTGAGGCTTTTCGTTCTCAGTTGTTTTGTTTTCCTTCTTTCTTTTCTAAACAAGTCAACTGCATGCTCATTTGGATTCCGTTCAGGTGATTGACTCGGTAGCTGTGAACTTTTTGTAGAATATTTGTTGGCCTCGAGTCTTGGATCTCTTTTAATGTACGCTTCGGGTGCTCGTCCATCTGCACTATGAATTTTGAAGTGTATGGCTGAAATTGAGCAGATACCACCTGAGAACCTTGGAGTTTATCTATTGCTTTTTCCAGCTGTCACATGCTCAGTGGATAGAACATGTACCATACCATGAACTTTGGATAATCAACAGCTCCTTCCCTTATCTATACTCTTCACTACTAATAATTGAAGTACAGGCTGCTAATCTGTCTATGGGATGTTCCTCCAGAACAATTACGGATTTTTATTTATTTATTTATTTTACTTTGTTAGTTTCATTTTAGATTGTTTTTAATGGTTCCCCAAGGTTTTATATCTATGGGATGTCTTCTGTTTTTACTCTGATTTTGTCTTTTGGAGATTGTTTCCTTTTTTAATATATATCTTGCCAAATACTGCAAAGGGTCTTTTCTTCACATGGAAACAACTCTCTCTGTTATTCACAACATATGTTTTTTGTTGTCTTCCAGGTGTTTTTGGGCTCCTTAACTCATCAGTTTTCTCTTTTATGAATGTACTTGATGGTCCATTTAGCCATATCAAAGAGCACCGATATTGGTCATTCTTACAGCATAATTACTGTGTAATGCAATATGTTTAAGCAAGACAGAGCATAAATGAACACAAATCGCCAATTAAAAAGCACAAAACCAGGCAATTTTAATCTGTTCATTACTGATGGGGTGAACCAATGTGGAACAGCCACCGCCTTCCCTATCCCCGGAAGTGAGGTGAACTTGTTGGGCAGGGTTGTCCAGCACAAGTAAACAAGTAGCAGACTAAAGGCTTTTCCCTTTTACTGGTTCCTTTATGCAAAGCACTGCTCCTGCCCGTTATCATTCTTTAACGTCTTATGAAGGAATTCCATAGGAACAGTGCCGGGTTTTCAACGTAAAAGCTTAAACCTTGTGCCAAGTAGATCTGCCTGGAGGTCATGCCGATTAATAGGTCAGGTTGAAGTGGACTTTACAGATTTCTGAACTGCATCCAAAAAAGAAAAATTTCCAGAGTATGGCCTATGCCAATTATGTTTTCCATGATTCATTGTTGTTTGTGCAGCTGGAAACTTTACACAACGCCATTTTTCCTAGCGACACCGCTCAGCACTGGCTGATAATGTATTTTAGACTGGTGCCTGCTGCCTGCAGCCCCAGCCAATAGGACAAAACAACTCATTCGCATCACGACCAGGACTGGAACAGAAGTAAACATGTCATTTCCCATTCCTAGTAGTAATAGTAGTCTGGCTACATTCGCGCGTACTTTACAAAAAGCAAAGACTGACGTTGCCTAAATGAACCACCTATCTTTTACATAATCGTTTTTAAGCTCTTGTAAGAGAAATTCACAAGATTCACAAAAAAATTCACAAATTCACTTTAAATATTTTTACTATGTCACTGAGGGGTTTGTTGAGATTTACCAGGCTACCGATGACTAGCTTCAATAACAGTGAAAGGGCTTTGAACTTAAAATTGAATGCAATCAGTCACAGTTTCTATTTGCAAATGCCACGCTTAAAATGAACAGCCAATACTTGTGGCCATTACTATTTATTATTGATTTTGATGTAAATACCTGCAAATTAAAGCTGAAAGTTTGTACTTTAAGGTCATATTCAATACTTAATTACAAGTCCAGTATACTATGGTTAATAGCTTAAATAACAATAAATTTGTCATTGCCCAGATATTTATAGATGTGACTGTATATAATCAGTTGAGGAAACAAAGTCAACAAGTGCAAATTTACAACAAGTACACTTTAAATATTTTTACGATGTCGCTGAGGGCTTTGTTGAGATTGAAGTTCTGGCTGCTTTACAAGTATGCTTATGGCATATTTTTGTTTTTGTATGTGTTTTTTAGGAATGCTTCCTGGCATGGCACCTCCTCTTTTACCCATGATGCCTCCGCAGATGACACTGGCAGCAGCGACCTCATCTCCACTGTCTGGAGGAGATTGGTCAGAGTTTAAAACTGCAGAAGGGAAATCCTACTATTACAACAAACGCACACTGGAGACTACCTGGGACAAGCCTGAGGAGCTGAAAGACAAGGGTCTGGGTGTGTAGAGTTTAGTGATCACTCCCTGAATTGGGTTCATAAATAAAAAAAAATAGACCACAGGGTTCCAGACACTTCTGCTGAAAAGAACATTTCATAATATGCCAATATGGAACAAGCACGGCAAGCTTCACAGCTGCAGATTCAGCATGCGGCAAGTAAATATAGAGAAAACTAATATACAGTTTTGCTTCTCTGACCTTCAAAAGTAGGTCAAGGTCACTCACACACATTCATCCTAACACTGATGGTCATGAACCAGCTTACCAAGTGTAACCCAGGGTCAGCGAGCAGCATGTAAATGTCAGCAAACCTAATATTATGCAGTTTAACCTCTGTATCCTGAAACCTGATTTACAGTTTTTGCCGTTGTGACCTTGTAAAGTAAGTCACGGTCAGTCCCACATAAACTCATCTTGGCGTTCATAGTAGTGAGCCAGCATACCAAGTTTGAAAGCCTGAGCTTCAGTGCGAGCCAGGGAAATGTCCATAAATTAAAGTGTGATGGACAGAACCCACTCCGATAGCTCTTGATGAGCAGAAAATGAGCAGACAGGGAAATGAAAAATTGTTTTGCATTGAGTGTAGTTTCTGGACAATACAAAGCAGACAGTGTATGTCCTGGCTTGGTTATACATTATATTTTGATATACAGTAGGCCCTTCCTTGACCACGTGCAGTTTAGCGCTTGCGTCCCCGCATACTCGCGGCTTGGTGACAAACCCGGAAGTAACTGGTACGTGATTCAAATTTAACCAGTGGCTGAGAGCTTTTGTTTCTCCCTCCTGCTGATTGGTCGCAGATGATGTGTATACCTCTTTTTTTTCTCCTTCGCACACAAGTTATTACCATGATTGCCTGAATTGCAGAGTAAATTTTTCTTGCGTGTTTTTAATGATTACTATGCCACTCAAACGCCCTGCATTTTCTCTAGCTAAGGTAAGGAGCCTAAGTGCTTTATTTATTCATAAATATTATCACAGTACAAAATGAAAAAGTTTTTACTTAATCATTACTACATTTTACTGCATTATTACTGTATTACTGAGTAAGACTGGCTATAGAATATGTTTAAGAAGCATATTTTAGCGCATGTAATATACATAGAGTTTTAAAACTGCGTCAATAACTTGCAGATTTTCATGATCCGTGGGAAGGGCTGGAACCGAACCATCTCGAAAAATAGAGGCCTACTGGATATCGTGGATCTATAGCGTTGTCTTGCATTGATTTGGCAGAAAATTTTAAATTTATGAATATCTCTCTCTCTCTCTCTCTCTCTCTCTCTCTCTCTCTATATATATATATATATATATGTGTGTGTGTGTGTGTGTGTGTGTGTGTGTGTGTGTGTGTGTGTGTATATATATATATATATATATATATATATATATATATATATATATGTGTGTGTGTATATATATAAATAAATGTATGTACATATATGTGAATAACTGGTGACACCTTCTCCATAATAGAAAAGGAGACTGAGAAATCCAGGGACTCTATAGAAGACAGTGAAGATACTGAGGTGATGCAGGTGGAAGATGACAGCCCCAAGATTGATCCACCTGTAGAGCCAAAGCAGGTGCATTTTTGCTAGATGACTAGCACTGATGTGTCAATGTGGAAGAATTCTGTTAACAAACAATGATAATAAATTAAATGTACTTATTATTATTATTATTATTATTATTATTATTATTTCAAGAGTTTTGTTTGGTGTCGTTGCTGTAGGAGCTCAAGGAGTTAGAGACTGAAGAGGAGAAGGTTGCGAAGAAATCCAGGCCTGTAGCCACTAATCCCATTCCTGGCACACCATGGTAGGCAAGAGTGCAACTAGTTTACAACACCCTAAGTATCTGTTTTGAAACTAGTTGGGGAGGCACTAAGAGTTTACTAGATCATAAAATGTATTTGTAAAATAATTTTTTTTATAACAGCAGACTTGTACACTTTATATATATATAATCTCATCACTCAAATTCAGCCAGTGGCTGTCCACGAGCCTCTTTTTTAGTGTGTTTTAAGTACCAGTTAAGCTCTATGATGCCACTCAAACACTGTGCGTCTTCTCTGGCTAAGCGATAGAAAACATTGGATGTCTCTTCTGAAGAAATAAGACTTTCTCCTGAAGAAACGATAGTTTCCTCTGAACTGTTGTATTAAAGTCCTTTTCAATTATTATTCCAGTACAGTATCTAAGTTAATGTTAATGTTTAGAATGTTTGTGTGTCAGATTTTATGTTCTGTAGCATGTTTAACAAACGATACCAAAGTGATAAACTTTATTACGCTTCATGTCCTTTTGCATTGAACGTGATGTCTCCAAAATGGTGCTGCCTAGAGGGTGACGTCGCGGAGTTCTCAGAGTCAAATTTGTTTTATTTCTTGTTTTGTTTGTTCATGTTTTGCACTATGCTCGTCTATGACTGGTCGACCCTACTACAGCAATGAGATCGGAGTCTTCGGGCGTGTACAACTGAACACGCTTAACTCCTATCCTGAGCTAATATGTTGTGGTAGCTCAATACTAGCCGCACTCCGGATAACAATAAGCCCAGGCGGAGTTCTCAGAGTCTCCGGCGCTTGGTTAGAAGTGGAAGGTTAGCACTTCCGGTCATACTGCTTGAAAGTGTTCAGTCCCTGGGAAACAAGATGGATGAGCTTCATGCTCGGATTGCAGCGCAGAGGGATCTGCAGGACTGCTCCATTCTGTGTTGCTGTGAAACATGGCTTGAGGAGAGTACACCCAACGAGGCAATTGCACCAGCTGGCTACACGGCTTTCATCCCCTGTGATCCCAAGTGCCGGAGTTGTTGCTCGGCCCCTCCGCGTCTGGGCTTATTGTTAGCTATACATATAGCTTATATATACTGTGTGTGTGTGTGCGCGCGCGTGCGCGCACACGACTGCTGTCTGTTTAAATTTTTTTCCTGATTTAAGCTGATCTTCAGTGGGATTTGCAGATAATAGTTGTAAAATAAATGTGGACTATTTTAGTATTTTCAGACCAGTTTATCTGTGTGTGAACATTACAGATATTTTTTTTTTCCTTCTTTTTCCAAATCAGGTGTGTGGTCTGGACTGGTGATGATCGTGTGTTTTTCTACAACCCCACCACACGTTTGTCTATGTGGGAGAGGCCAGAGGAGTTGGTGGGACGAGCTGACATTGATAAGAGCATACAAGAGCCACCACACAAGAGAGGCCAGGACAACGGCCCTAAATTAGGTTAGTATTCTTCTGCTGCAACCTGAGTAAATCTACACTTAAACATCACCACAAGTTTGCAATAGAATTTGCCAAACAGATTCATTTCATCTCTTAGGGTTGGGTGATATATCAATAAATGATGATCTCACAATACAGTAGGCCCTTGACTGTTCAAGGTTTTGCACTCGCACGTGCGGCTATTGGTGGATTGCCGAGCAAGTGTCATGTGATTAAAATCGGGCCAATGGCTGTCCTCCTTCCTGCTGATTGGTTGACATGATGTATACGCCCCTTTTTCCTCATTCCACAAGTTGTCAATGAGCCTTTCTTAGTGTGTTTTAATTACCAGTTAAGTTCTATGATGCCACTCAAACGCTGGCTAAGCCAGAAAAAGGTAATGACATTGGATGATTCTTCTGAAGAAGTAAGACTTTCTCATGAAGAAATGACAGTTTCCTGTGAAGTGCCTAAAGAGGAATAATCATCTGAACTGTTGTTAAAGAACTCGAGAATTAAAGTTTTTTTTTCAATTATTATTCCAGTACAGTACCTAAGTTAATGTTTAGAATAGTTATGTGTGTGATTTTATGTACTGTGTAGCATGTTTATCGTTTTGTTTTGTTTATCCAATTTATTACATTTCAATGTAATGTCCAAAAGTTGGTTCATTCATTTGTTTATTAATTTTCCAAAGTAATTAGTGTCGCAGGGAGGCTGGCACCCATTTCAGCCGACTGGGAGAAGGTGGGGTACGTGCTGAACAGCTTGCCAGACCATTGCAGGGCCAGTACACAACCATACACTCTACACACGATTTAGAACAGTCAGTTAGCCGACTGTGCATGCTTTTGGACTGTGGGCGGAAATCAGAGTACCAATGCAGTCACGGAGGGAACATGCAAACTGAAACGCTCCAAGCCTGTAAATCAAACTCGGGCCTTTTTGCTGTGAGGTGACTGTGCAAACCACTGCACCACTGTGCCTCCCATGTCCAAAAGTTTGAAGCTATAATTTTGAGGTCATATTTTTCAGCCCTGTTTGCTGTGGCGACCCCTGATAAAGGGAAAAAGCCAAACAGAAACCTCATTTCTCAACCCTGTTAACACTATTCAGTGTTGTTATCTCAATAAGTAATGTCATAGAAGACTTTGAATGGCTTGTTGACATGCCAATCATCTGTTCAAGCTATCTGTCTTTAACAAAAGTGTGTGTGTGTGTGTGTGTGTGTGTGTGTGTGTGTGTGTGTGTGTGTGTGTGTGTGTGTGTGTGTGAGAACAGTGATTGTTAAGCAGGAGCAAGAGCTTGCCCCTACAGAGGACACATCAGATGAAGAGTCTAGCAGTGCCAAGAAGCGAAAGTAAGGTTTTGTTGAATTTTCAAGTGGTGGTTAATAGGTGCTGGTTCACTGATCCTAAGGTTGAGGGTTCAAGTCCCACTCTGCACAACAGTGGTCCTTTTTGTTACTGTGGAGCAGTCAAAGCTTGACAATTTTACGGGGTGGGGGGTTGGGGTGGTCAGAGGATGTTTATAATATAAACAATCACCTGTTGCGATGAACCCGTAACATAAGGTGGTAATCTTGGTATTTTCTTTTAAATGCAGCTTTCTTTTTGCAGGCGGTCTGTGACCCTTCTGCTGTATCATCGTTGTCTCGTTTGCCCTTTCCAAAAAAACCTCTCCAGAGAACTCTGTTTCTGGCTCATTTTGTGAGGGCTAGCATGCATTGCTGATGTAGGATAAATACACCACAAAGAGTTAAGTGTGGAAGTTAGGCGAGGGCGGAACTGGTTGTCTTTTAAAATAAGACACCTGGAAGTGAAAACGTATTGTTATATATAATTTATTCACGATTATTCGTTCCTTGCGGCCCGGTACAAAATGATCCACAGACCGGTACTGGTCCGGCGCTCGGTGGTTGGGGACCCCTGCTCCACAAGGTTGTCACTGCCAACACCCCCCCCCCCCCCCCCCACCGTGCAGCTAACTGGGTTATCAAAGGCCGGCCATGTCTCTCATTGTCTATGGTGAGAGGCATGTTAAAGAACCATTGCTGACTTTTCATCAAAGATTAGGCTGCATAGCTGTCAGCGTGTTTCTACCTTTGCTAAGGCGACTAAAATCTTTTTTTTTTGGAGTAAATCTCTACATATTTTATCCATGACAGTCAGTTGAGCTCCACAAGGAGAGCATAAGTGCTGACTATTGGCATTTTCTATTTTGAAGTCATTCAAAGTTTTAATTTATATTACAGGAAATACAACAATCCGTCTTCCTGTGAGAGCTCAGCCAATTAGCTTTAATATACTCTCATTCACAGATGACTGGCATTAACCTGGATTTCAACTTGCGATCTCTGGGGGTTTTGGTCATGCTTACGTAAAAATATAGCAAATTCTAAACTGTTACAAAATGCTCAAGCAGCACTCTACATTGTGATATCATTAACAACTGAAATTCAAAATGCATGTCCTTTTCCCAGCCTATTGGGCGTAATAGGTATTGTCGTCACATACAGTATCTGTCTGTCCACGGATGCATTCTGTGCACTCATTTAAAGACACCATCCCTGATCATCACTTCTTTTGGTGTGGTGGTTGGGACTGGGCAACTACGCAAGCCTATCGATCTTCTTCACAGTCCAATATGCATTATGGCCACCACAGCTGCCACTTTGAATTCATATTGTGTGCAGTTTTTCAAAAACACCATCACCAACCAATAGCATTTTTGGTGTAGATGCTGTAACTAATCATGTCCATCGATTTTTGTTGCAGTCCAATGTCCAATATGGCCGCCGCAGCTTCCATCTTGAATTTGCCTTTCATGCATTTGCTCAATCAGCAGTCAACAACATTTTTGGTGTGGATGTTGGGATTCTGTAACTACACAAACTTATTGATTTCATTGTGGTGTTGTGTCGAATATTGCCAACTCAGGTGTCATCTTGAATACACCATCACTGATCAACACCGTTTTTGGTGTCCATCTTGCGACTGGGAATACCTTCTGTAAAGTGGTGCATGGGCTGAAGGTATTGTTTGCGTTGCCGGAATATGCTTTACAATTTTGTTTAATTTTAAAGTTTGTGTGTCTCACAGATTAGACGAGAAGAAGGAGGCAGATTTGGAGAAGGAAGCAGCCGTGGAGGCTGAGCTGAGAGCAGCGAGGGAGCGAGCCGTGGTTCCGCAAGAAACTCGGATGAATCAATTTAAGGATATGCTGCTAGAGAGAGGGGTAAAACCAAAGTCCTCCATAGAATACACACTTTGCTTTATCCTTTATTCAAATGAACACATCAACTATGATTTGGCCTGGCCAAATAACCTTTAAAGTGGGATCTTATATGAGATTCAGATATTTATTATTCTGAAAGGGATTCTCTTACCTCTGTTCATGAAAGGTTAAATATATTGCTGCCTTGAAGCTTTAAGTCTCATTAAAATTCTCTCCTGACCTTTCAACTTATCACAGTAGCATTAATCCGTCTCGTCTCGAATTATGATCAGATATGAGCATCGTTTTCCTCCTCGCCAGGATCGATGGCAGCAGATTAAATAGGTCTCGCATTAAAAAGAAAACTGCTGTTGAGTGTGTACTTGAGAGCTCTTTAAGGCATTAGGCAAAATCTACCTGGCCTTTGCAAGTGTGTTTCATATGACAGATAAAATCTAGCTTTATGCACTCAAAAGGAGCAGACAGCAAGGTGAGTCCCTCCACCCCGTTCAGGAGAGACCATGTAGCAACTAGAAACAGCCACTGCGAAAGATGTAGGGAAGCACCCATCACTCCCTCCCCTTTGTCCCACACTAATTACCCCAGTCTTGTTCTTGGCAATTAGTGTGGGGAGAAAGCTGGAGGGAAGTGCTGGGCCACCCTGTTGTGTGTGTTATTCATTAAAGATGTTGATGTGGAAGGGGATGAAACGCGGCAGGCATGCACCCTGACTCCAGCGCTGTGGGGGGAACGTGCTCAGAAGAGCTCACCCGCTGAATGTCCTGCTCATTAGCATGAGCGTAACTACAGAGGAAAGGGTCATTAAAAGCTCTCATTTCCCGTTCTTTGCTACTATATTTGTTTCTCTTTCTTTCTCTGCCAGGTTTCAGCGTTTTCTACATGGGAGAAAGAACTGCATAAAATTGTCTTTGACCCCCGTTATCTGCTTTTGAACCCCAAAGAACGGAAGCAGGTACACACGCACTGCTCAAGGCTGCATGGTGTTATGTTTTTGAAGACATATTCACTACACACTTCTCTCTTTCAGAGAATCTTATTATAGAATATTTTATACCCGGGCTGAACTTAATGGACATAATGTAAAGCATGTACATAAACAGCTGTCATGAATATTAGGCTTCAGTGCATATCGTTTTTAATTGTCGACTTCTTGGGGCTCTTTTAAGTGAATTCAGGTTTTTCAATATTATCCTAATCCTTGCCATCTGTGCTTTTTGAAATTACAATGAACAAACAATTTTCCTTTACTGACGATGGGGGGGGCTGGTTATTTCAAAGTTCACGTATTGTTACTTCAGTGATATATCTTTAAAGGATGTAAAGTATGAAGTATGCATCCATATGATGTCATTAAACACAAATAACACAAATATACTTCATCTAATGCAAGGGGGGCAGTGGTGGTCTAGTGGTATAGGGCGCTGGATCGCTGATCCAAAGGTTGGGGGTTCGAGTCCCACTCTCCACAAGGTTGTCACTGTCCCCCCCCCCCAGTGCAGCTAACTGGGTTATCAAAGGCGGGCCATGTCTGTCACTGTCTATGGTGAGAGGTTCATGTAAAAGAACCATTGCTGACATTCGCAAAGAGTAGGCTGCAAAGTCGTCAGCGTGTTTCTGTCCCTTGCTAAAAGGGTTGTGACAGGAAGGGCATCCGACGTAAAAACCTCTGCCAAATCAAACGTGCGAATCAAATGATTTGCTGTGGCGACTCCCGAGTAAAAAAAAGGGAAAAAGCCGAAAGGAAGACAGACATACTTCATCTAATGCATGAGAAAATGTGTTTGTGTAATGATTCTTGTGTCGTTTTAATTTAAGAAGAGAACAATTAAGCATGCGTACAGCTTAATAAAAACCGAATGTAAAGAATCAGAGAGAGTACTCTGCAGAACACTCGTGTTTCTCCTGATGGAGGTCAAACACGAGCCTTTGAATAACTGTAACTGAGTTTTGAGTGAACATGCTTCCTGCAAGAGGCAGTAACTGTTAATGAGGAAATTACATTTTAAAAGCACTCTGAAAATGTTTGGTCCACTTCAGTCCTATCGCACTCTGTGTAGGTGTTTGATCAGTATGTAAAGACTCGTGCTGAAGAGGAGAGGAAAGAGAAGAAGAACAAAATAATGCAAGCTAAAGAGGACTTCAGGAGGATGATGGAAGAAGCCAGACTTGGAGTCAGGTGAACATTAAACTCACCATTGTCTGCCTTTTCTATTTCAAACAGCCCTGCTCTCTGCATCAAAATACTGCAGCACAGGTATTTATCTCCCCCAACATTTTCTTATTGCTCCTTAAGTGGTTAGCTGTCTGTTTGATATCAATCCCTGGAAAAAATATTGGAATTATCACACTTGGCGGATGTTCCCCCAGCTTTGTTACTTGCTGACAGTAAACAACCCATTCATTAGTTAGATGTGGCAGGAAACTTTTTTCCCAACATTCCTTTGGGAAACATGCCACAAAAAAAATACAGTTACAGTCAATGTTCCCTGTAATTTTTCCTCTGTCTGGGCATACAGACAACCTCCTTGAGCACACTGAGGCCCACTGTGAGCAACATCACAAGTGCTCGCTGGGATCATTGAAAGTTTCATGGCTTATTAAACACAGTTTTATAGATGACATCATTTTCCTCCCTGAATTTGAAATATATGACAATCATTTTGTGTCCTGTCATGTCTGGCTCTCATCTACTATCAGGGTGTGCCAGGGTGCATTTTTAACCTCACACATAGTCTCATTCTGCACTCTCTCATTGATTCACAAATTGAAAGGTACAGTTTTTGCTTCGCCAGCTTTCTGTTGTACTCACAGACTTTGCGCAGTTCTTTTTTTACTTTGGTTTGGGGAGTCGACGTATCATATTCCCTGGCCGCTCGTTTTGTCATGATAACGGGGTTAGCATTAGCATCACTTCACTCAGCAGCACTGTTATTATTGTTATGGAGCGTGTATGAGCGCAGCACGTGACGGTGCCGTGATTGGCTGCGTAGCGTGATTGCATCGCATCGTGTGATTGGCTGGACACCTGTCACTCACTAAAAGTTCTATACCGTGTATGTAATTAATCTGCAGCGCGTTCACTGCGCTGGATCGGTTTTCTTGTGCACTGAGAGTGTTCGAGCGGTGCGCCATTGCGCAGTTGCGCAGCTTAGAGGGAACGTTGGTTACAGTGGTACCTCACTTTATGAAATTAAGCTGTTCCAGAGCCTTTTTCATAATCTGCATTTATCGTAAATTGAACAGCATTTTACATGTAAAAAGCGTGAATCGTTCCAAGGCTCCCAATACTACCCCATAAACCCTTTAAAAATTTTAAAAGCATACCTTTTAAGACCTCCATCTGCTTTAATATTGTACCGATGGTAGATGGTTTGGCCATATTCCTTTGTGATAACACTCGAGCCCGTTTCTTCTTCTCCTCCTGTATGTACATTTATATGTGTACAGACGCCTCCCAACTTACGTTTTTAATTGGTTCCGGACGGCCGAACTTAAGTTGAAAGTGAACGTAAGTTGTTAGAGTGACACATGACGTGTGATGTATGACGCTCATACTGTACTATAACTGAATATGCCCGGTAGATTGTGCCGATCTGAGCAGATATTTTTGTGTATGTGACTTGCACCCATGCTAGTAGGCTTACGCTTCTGACCAACCATATTTGCTTAGGGTTAAAAAAGTCTAAACACAAAGATCACAGAGACGACGTCTTAACACAAGGGTAACACATATATAACTGATATACTGTATATATAACTCAACTGGGAAGAAGGAGGGGCACGTTCAGTCTTTCGTTTGTAAACAATGGACGCAGCATCATTACATCATTACATCAGCTTACTACGTAGGTACATCTAAACTCAAAATTTGATCTTTTTTTTGGGGGGGGGGGACGTAAAATCAAAAAACATAAAATGGATGAACGTAAGTCTGGGAGCATCTGTATATAATATTAGTAAATACATATTCAGTGCTGTAAATGCTTATAAAAATTAAATATTCAGAAATAATGCATTGGGTGTAAATAAAATATAAATACACACATACAAATGAATGCATAAATGAAACCACAACAAAGTTGCCTTGAGACAGCCAAGGAGAACATTAATCAAGAGGAAACAAAGAGGGCAAAGGTAGCTCTGGAGTTGATGGACTGCTCCACAGCACAGACTGGTGTATTTGTTCACAGTCCTAAGAGCTGGGGTTTATGATTGAGTGGCCAGAAAGGCTGTATTTCTTGTTTGCATCGCAATAAAATATTTGGCATCTTCAAGGTTGTTGATATGTTTAAGTTTATTTTTCCTTTTTAGTTCTATGGTGTTAAACAACCAAAAAAATTCAAAGGGGTGAATATTTTTGTAACATATACACACATATAATTAGAAGGAACGTTATGCCAAAAGTATAAAGGTGAAATACAAGTTAAAACAGGTGTTATGTGTGTGTACAGGACAATGTGAAGAATAAATAGTTTCCTGCAGATGAAGATGGTGGCTATGCATTGCTATAATCTGCAAGTGCACCACTTTGATTATGTTTTATGTATAATTTTTTTTTTTTCATTTTGATTTTCAGAACCACTTTTAGTGAGTTTGCAGCCAGGCATGCGAGAGATACACGTTTCAAAGCAATTGAGAAAATGAAGGACAGAGAAGCCATATTTGCCGAGTTCATGACATCTCTCAGAAAGAAAGAGAAGGAGAACTCGAAGAACCGAGGTGAAAAGGTGAGCATGACCTCTATAAGAGTTTTAATTTCTACCACAGATGACTGAAGGGCACTGATGGACTTTTCATTTGGTGGGTCTTTGACAGAATACAATCTAAACATAAGAGTGCCAGTTGACCAGAAATGGGCCGCTGGCAGCTCCTCCTTTCATATGCGTCTCTGTGGGTTTTTGCAGGCGAGTATGCAATAGTTATGCTTAAGTAATGGGTGACTATGCTGATTGCCTTTGCCAGCTAAAGGTCAGCAATAAAACATTAATAGCAACAAAATGTCACCTGTTGAGGGAGGGGTGATGGGTGGGAAGGTCTTCACAGAGTGGGGTTCACCAGAGGATGCCAATCTACAGCAACTCTAACACTGCTTTAACACTGTTAATGCATAGAATAATGACCAGTCTGACTCCGTGCAGGAATCTCTCCATTAAATCAAGCGTTCTCAACATTGTTTTTAATTTAGAGGTCTCTATAAATGTAAAGTAGATTCTGTAGACCAATTCAATGCACATTTCATAGACTACAACTGTCATGCATAGAACAAATTGTGTACAAATAAACATTATCCATAAGCCTACTTTTAGTTTTTTAAGTTAGATTTGGATTGACTTGCTCTTATATATACTTAGGAACATATAAGTTAAAGTTTTTATTACAGTGGTACCTCACCTTACGAAAGTCCCAACAAACGAAAAATCTAGGTTACAAAATGCATTTACCTAAAATTTCCGTCTTTGGATACGAAATAAATTCACATTACAAAAGCTCCATCTCAAAAATTCAAACAATCTGCGAGCTGCTCTCCCATTGGCTATCTGTCAACATCCCTCCCCCGCTGGTCTCCCATTTGCTAGGAGGAGTGACGCAGTTCCCTCCCATTGGCTATTATGGAGCTGTAGCTCCATAATACCCATGATGCTTTTCGTGTAAACGACAGAGTTACTGTTGTTTTGTGAGTTTTTCAAGTGTGCTCATTGCAACTTTATTTTTTGTATCAGGCTTTTAACTTTGCATAAACATTTGTAAGATTATAACTCTGCTAAGAAGACATGGTCATGGCGTGTGTGATTCCCGGTGCAAGGGAAAAGAAGAAGAGGGCTCATGGCATGCGGTTGAGTGATATCGCAAAGGAATATGGCCAAACCCGTCTACCATCGGTATGATATTGAAGCAGAAGAAGGCCTCAAAAAGGTGTACTTTTATAATCTTTAAAGGGTTTAGGGGTAGTATTGGGGGCCTTGGAACGAATCAGGCCTTTTACATATAAAATGCAGCTCAACTTACAAAAAAAAATCAGGTTACGAAACCACTTCTGGAACGGATTGATTTCGGAAGGTAAGGTACCACTATACTAGAAATTTGGCAGTATAATTCTAATCTTCTTGCCAGCCACTTGTTTACTGGGAACATCCGCATGTTTGTTTGATTATCTAATCATCCAAATATCCGGCTATAGCACAATGTAAAGGAAAAGAAGAGCAAAAAAAAAAAAACCACACCCAAAAATACAGGTCAACATTTTCAGCTAATATTTATATCAAATGTTTACACAGAAGGTTGTGAAATTAAATTCATCTTGTGTGTGCAAACTGATGGATGTTGTTCATGAGGGACATCAGCGGACAGTGACCTGAAAGTTGTGATCTGGCAGGAAGCCTTTGTTCACTCAAACACTTTTTACATCAGATGACATTAAACCTTGTGATCTATAATCTGTATATTTTCAACTCAAAAATGATTTGAAATCTTTTAGGGAAGATGAAAACCTATGCCAAATCAAATGTGCGAATCATTCACTGTGGCGACCCCTGAGAAAGGGAAAAGCCGAAAGGAAATCTCATTGTGGTTGTGCAAAGTGTGAACACCCTTTTATAGTGGGGGTGTAGTAGAGTTCAAAATTAACCAACTATAGTTAAAGCTGGCTTACATGGGAGCGATCATCTCCGAAAGTACAAGCGAATTTTGTTTAGAAGGGAATTTAATAAATTGTAACTGAAATTTGCATATTTTCGGGAAACGGTCGCATTTATGGCAACTAATCCGTATTCACGGACTTGCTGAAAGATTTTGGACTTGTGCAAAATTTACATTTTCAAAATATGTTCATTCTCACCAATATGATAAACGAAGATATGAAATGGTTTTCAAAGAGAGTGCTAATTTTGAACATAATGGTGGTTGAGGGATCCCTCACTTTCCACGGTTAATGGGGACTGAGGGACACCCGCGATCTCCAAATTTTGTGAAGTAGGATTGACACCCCCCCTCCCGAATGACGTATATGTGTATATAATATCAATAAATACATATTCAATGCTATAAATGCTTATACAGTGGTACCTCACTTTACGAAATTAATCTGTGTGTGTGTGTATGTATGTATATATGTTTTTTGGCATTCTCCTTAACTTTTCCCCTATTTTCCCTTAATTTCCTTATTTTTAAATTTTTCAATGAATATTTTTGAAAAACCCGCGATGCATTGAAGCCGCGGAAACTGAAGCATGAAGTAGCGAGGGATCACTGTATTTTCAGTCAAAACCAAACGAAAACTATGTCACTACTATATCCCTTATGTGTGACTTCGCTTTTAAAGTCATGTTTAATAGATTTTAGTGCCCACCTGAAATCATTAACCAAATAAAGTTCTGGTAGAATAAAGCAGTTCTAGTAGGATTTCCTTGCATCAGCTTGCATTCTAGAGCATACGTCCGGTCCACAAGAGCATCGAATGAATCTCATTTTGAAAAGGTGAAGAGAAGTATATCATGGAATTTCTAAGGCAGTACATATACCATAGAACATAGTGAATGTCATCACCTGAAGCTCTTCACCTCTTCATGCAGGAGCTTTTAGATTTTACTGCTGCTACATTACCGATTAAATATTTCCAAGGATCCAGATGTTCCTATTAAATTAAATAGCACATGTGGACTCTGGCCTACATAAGCAAGCCCCAGTTTTTGTTTTACTGCCTGTAGTTTAAATTGAACTGCCGTGTGTCTGGTTGATTATGATTATTATTATTATTATTTTTTTTTTAGGTAAGGCAGGACTTTTTTGAGTTGCTGTCTGATCATCATGTAGACGGTCAGCAGCGCTGGAGCAAAGTGAAGGAGAAGATGGAGACGGATCCCAGGTATAAAGCGGTGGAAACATCGGCAGCACGGGAGGAATTCTACAAAAGCTTTGTGGAGAGGCTCGCCAAGGTACCTGGGGAGGGGGGGGGGGGGGGGAGTCTGTTTTTTTCAGACGAAAGGATTCAGTGTTATAAACTAATTTGCGTTAATATAAAATAATTTCATTGCTTTTCATGTCTCCAGTTCAAAGTAGGGATTGCTTTTTGTGATTTTCGTTAAAAATTTCTTAGTACAGGGATCCCTCACTTTCTGCGGTTAATTGGGACCGAGATCCCCGCAACCGTTGAATTCCGTGAAGAAGGATCAAACACCCCCCCCCCCCACTGACATAGACATACATGTATATGTGTATATAATATCAATAAATACTTATTCAATGCTATAAATGCTTATAATAACAATTAAACATTCAAAAATAATGCATAAGATGGAAATAAAACATGAATACACACATACATACAGACGCGCGCGTGCACACACAGATATGCGTAGACATACTCAGATGCGCACCTCACATAAAAAATGTAAGTAGTTTTGATGGGGTTTTTTTTTTTTTTTTTGCATAATTGGCCTTGTTTTTACGGCATTTTACTTAACTTTCCCCCCTATTTCTTCCTTAATTTCCTTATTTTTAAATTCGTGAATATTTAAAAAAAAAAAACGCTCTACACTGAAGCTGCATGAATTGAAGCCCAAAGTAGTAAGGGATCCCTGTAATTCCCCTTTTTCACTGTTTATTCAGTGTAGGTTTTGTTCAGTTATAGAGAATTTACTTGTAAGGACGTTTAAGCTTGTAGATGTTTTCAGGAATAATAGTCAAGTTGTTTCTGAGTCTCCTTCATGCCTTCCCTAGAATTCAAACACTGAGAAGGAAAAGGAGCTTGAGAAGCAGGCACGGATCGAAGCCAGCCTGAGGGAAAGGGAGCGGACGGTGCAGCGGTTTCGCTCTGAGCAGACCAAAGAGATTGACCGTGAACGAGAGCAGCACAAGCGAGAAGAGGCGGTGCAGCACTTCAAAGCTCTCATGTCTGATATGGTGAGACATGTCTACTCTATAGCCACTCACTGAAAAATCACAATGCATTTACATGGACAAGTGTTAAATACTATGTCACAATCCATGTGTGAAGGCCCTCAGCAGTGTAATTACAGTCATACTGATTTACAGACTAAGACGCATTAGACGCTCCAGTTACCTGAGGACAAGCTTCATTAGCTAATGATTCAAATCAGCTGTATGAGAGTAGACACTAAACTGTCCTTCAGAGCTGTCAACTTAAATTTTTATTCAGGAATGTAGAAATAAAGAAAACAAAAACAAGGTGACTCTGAACAACGGTAAAAAAAACTGCAGGGTTTAATAAAGCTGGCCACTTCGGAAACACTAGGAACTATAGCATTTCCCATTATGGTGCATCAGTCCTCATAGCTTTACCCATGTTCGTAATATTTCACATGCAAACATCAGTTTGAGCTAGCATCATGGTTTTTCCCGCTGTTTCTAAATGCCAGGTCAGATCATCAGATGCATCCTGGTCTGAGACGCGGCGTCTGCTGAGAAAAGACCACCGCTGGGAATCGTCCTCATTGCTAGAGCGAGAGGAGAAGGAGAGGCTTTTCAAAGAGCATATCGAGGCACTAGCTAAGAAGAAAAAAGAGCTGTTCCGCCAACTTTTAGATGAGACGACCATGGTACAGTCATTATTATCTACTCGATCGTTAATGTCGAAAAATAACGTGTCACTGTGTATGCTTGTGTTAATTCAAATTGACTACAAATATATCACTAATTTGTTTCTTCCTATTAGATCACACTGACCTCGACATGGAAGGAGGTCAAAAAGACCATTAAAGAAGATCCACGGTGTACAAAGTTTTCTAGTAGTGATCGGGTACGAACAATTGTTTCAGGACATCATTTATTGTATTGCCATAAAACATTCATAAAGTGTGTGACTGAGCCTGGTTTGTGTTTCTTGCAGAAAAAACAGAGAGAATTTGAAGACTACATTAAAGACAAGCACATTTCAGCAAAAGCAGACTTCAGAACTTTGCTGAAAGAGACCAAGTTCATCACATACAAGTGAGTTGTTAATAACTATGGTCTGCTGTAAGTCGCTAGAGGACCATATTTGAGTTAAGCACGAACCAGATAAATTATATCATAGCGTAGGCCTCCGTCAGTCCCGAAGGACTATGGCTGCGCTCTGGCCAGTATCCCGACTGGTGATACTCCCCAGTGCACAGAGCCTGGGTAGGGAGTAATGAGGGACAGGCTGTTACCCAAGCAGCACCGGAAGGATCCAATGGAAAGGCAAATGCCGATACGACTGGGTTCCAGTGCCGCTGCAGGAGAGAAACTACGGTCAATTTAGAACGGCCAATTAACCTACAGTGCACGTCTTTGGATTGCGGGGGAAACCGGAGCACCCGGAGGAAACCCGCACAAGCACGGGGAGAACATGCAAACTCCACACAGAAAAGCCCAGGCCGGGAATCGAACCCGGGCCTTCTTGCTGTGAGGCGGACATGCTAACCACTACGCCACCGTGCTGCCAAAAGTTTAAAAAAAAATTATATCAGATATCAGTGATTGTGCAGTCAACATGGCACATATTCAATGCGCAGAATATTATTAGTAAAATAAATTGAAAAATGCATTACATGTAAGTTGTAGTATATGGTCCAAATCTATTGTCAGGATAGGGCAAGCTGTAATGTTCTGTTCTGCTGTACTGATGAAGCATGTGAGAGCATCTACTGCTCTGGGACACTGTGTATGCAAGACTGCTGTTCTCTAGATACACTGAAGAAGCATATCAGGCTATACGTAGCATTTATTTTCCAAGGGTGAGATGGTTGTTGCAGAATAATTCCCACAATCGAATGTCAAGGGGATTATTCGATCCAGCAGCATCCTTTGAGCTGGTTGTTAATACAGTGGAGTCTCGGTACTCGAACTTAATCCGTTCCAGATGGCTGCTCGGATTCCGATTTGTTCGGATTCCCAATCCGCTTTTCCCATTACAAATAATGTAAATGGTCTTAATCTGTTCCGTCGTCTTTTGAACAGAAGTTAACGGTACCCTAACTCATACCGTAGGTCTTCAAATTAAGTGGAAAAAAAAAAATTGAATACAGTACATTGTTATAGTTTGTGTTGTGAGAGACTTTTTAACTTTTCTGTGGTTTTTATTTTAGTGTTATTGTCTGTCATAAAAGAGTTGAGTGTTGAAATGTGCGTTGGAGAGGGGCGTGGCTCGAACATGCGGGATGGAGTGCTAAACACACACACATTTATTCATTTCCACTTAATCACAGGCTATAAAGACTAGCAGTGTTCTCGGTGCTAGAAGACTGTCTCTCTTGATCTCTCTGCTCTGTGTTCAAGCGGTCCAAGCTTTAGTTTGATTTCTGTGTTTCTCCGCATCTCTATTACAGTGACTACTATTTCCCCGTTTCATCTATGAAAACGGTTGTGCTTTATTGTTCACAGGGAAGGCACTAGTGCATTGGCACTAGAGCACTAGAAACAATAACTAGAGCACTAGAAACCTGTGAACAGTAAAGCACAGATTGTTTTCATAGATGAGTGTGTTAGAGCCACACCCCTCTCCAACGCGCATTTCAACACGCAACTCTTTTCTGGGACCATAACACACTAAAATGAAAACCACAGAAAAGTTAAAGCATAACAATCAAGATAAGGATTTTAACCTTTGTGGTGGTGAGCAGTTGGCATACGTAAATGTTAGAGAGGGAGAGAAGCGGCGGTTTCCCTTCCATAACAGAGAGGGAGAGAAGCGGTTTCCCTTCCATAACAGTATCAGGTAAATTAGCCGAAGGTGTTTCTTCCTCTTGCTACCGCTTTTGCATGGATGACTTTCAGAACATTTCTAACGTGGCTTGTTTCTGCTTTCTTTTCAAAATCTGACTGAAGTGGCTCATGACCTCATCGTTGAAGGTGTTTACAGCACTGGTAGCTAGTGCTTTAGCTTAGCTTTAGTGCTTTAGCTTAACTTACATATATACATACATCCTCTTCAGCTTTGTTTAGGCGGTTATGCCAATAAGCCTATCTGTGGGTTTTCTATTCTGTACTCTAAATCGTATTTGTTGCTGGAGGTGGTATATGGCGCTAGTAATTAGATAGCTTTAGTGTTTTAGCATTACCTTTAGCTTTAGTACTGTATCAACAACTTCTGGACTTCCCCAGGACAGCTTTATTATGACAAGACATAAAGCACCGGCCTGATGGGCCTCTATGCTTGGGTGTAAAAGCCCAAACAGACCTTACATAGTATCAACAACTTCCGGTCTTCTGGCAGTTGCTCACTTTTCCTCCCTCTCGGTCTCATTTTTTTCTCACACATTTCTTGAGTTCGACTTCTGGGTTTTTATTCGGTTTCTGGGACGGTAAAAGTCACGACTTTATTGTTCGGATTCCTATTTGTTTGGTCTCTAGAGCGTTCAGATTTTGAGGATCCACTGTAATTGTTTTAGATTATAGTACACTGGAACATAAAAAGCAAACTGAAACAAGTCTTTGTTATAGTCGCCTACACCCCCCCCATCCATATATATATCCATACATACATACATACATACATACATACATATATATATATATACACACCACAGCATTGTCAGAGGACCACATTGCAAAATGGCAGGTTTTGAAACTCCTTCCAAGTAAAAGCACAAGAAAAAAAAAACTACATCAACAAGGTGTGCCATCATGACCGGGAGTCCATGGGAGCCAATTGTCTGAGTTCTCACAGGAATGGAGGGATGGCATATGCTCACGACTATGTCACTCACAGCGATTGCCAGCCAAATATGTGCGTCCATAAGTTCATTCGTATGAGGGGGCAGATGGTGCTTTCCCTCTGAGTGTGCTAGACCCCGCCCCCAAATACGTATGGCGCCGCAGTTCAACAAGAGGCTGGTGACTAATATTGCATGTCACAGCGGGGGCGCGTGCATGTTTTCGGCCCTCTCTGGATATTGGTGGTTCAGTGATAGGGAAGGTCATACCTGATGGGTGGGAATTAGATATGACTACATTGGGGGGGCGGGGCAAACCAAAACGAGATTTTTATGGTTAATTTTTCCACTTTTAACGCGTGATAATGATGCCACCTGCTCCTAATATCTGGGACAGTGTCCATTTTTTTATTCGTGCATTATCCACTTGTCAAAGTAAGCAATTATTGATTGAGGCGTAGTATGATTATTAAGAATTACTTGGTCGAGGGGTTGTTTGGCTGAGACTCAATAATTCTCCATCATCAAAACATCCAGTTCTGTAATTGGTTATTTATGCATTCAAAGTATTTCCAGAGTAGACAGTCACCTTACTGTGTTGCAAATGCCAGTTATGCAGTAATCATTCAACTTACCCCATGGCAACAATGCAATAATTGAGTTATCCCATAGCACTGATGCAACACCAAAAAGAATTTGATGGCTTTTTACCAATCAGAAGCAAGAAAATCCCTTGAATGAATACTAATGTCATTTAATTGCTATCTTTATATGGGGGGCAGGGGGGTCACATCACCTTTATCATTTAATGAATGAAGTCTTTATTTTGCCGAAAAGGCAAAGTACACTTTCCTGTTCAGAAACATGGCATAAAAAATGGGCTTTGATTCCCGGTAAGCACTTCACCTTCTGTCTTTTAAATAAATAGGTTACAGACTTGTATGTAACTGTTGGAGGCATTTCCCCATAATTAGATGGAGGGAAAAGCAATGCTTGTAGACTTTTATTATTTGCTTATGGTCTACTTACCCATGTCCTCTTGTTAACTCATGAATCCAGTGATCTGTGCCTTTATAAATCAGCTTTTCTTTGTTTATCTCTCATCATAGTCTTGTAGGAGCTGAGACAATAATATTTAAGCCTAGTGTGTCTTCTTTAGTTTGTATTTGCATGCTCTGTACTGATTTGCTCCAGTGTGCCTACCAGCGCTGTCAAAAATATAGAGATGGGAAGCAGCCATTCTCCCGGCTGCAGTGGAAAATCAAAGGCCCGTCGTGATACCACACTTCACATGTTTGTATTGAGCAATACAGGGATGTACCAAATAGGTCGATAGTATACCGTCACATGCCTAATAGAGAGTAGCAGACTGAGCTGTTCTGTAGACAAACTTTTATAGGTTACAGAAGAGAGCAATGTTCTCTAACACACTGTGATGGAGCAGGCAGACGGTGCGGTGGTCTCAAAAGGCGCTGTGGTAGAACGTGAAAGAATCGTCCGTTCTCTGGAGGCACCGCAGTGTAGTGTGGAGTACTGTGTACGGTCCTCCCGAGGCATTATAATTGAGTGTGTGGAAACTGGGCTGCTCTCAGGAGACACTGATAAAGTAGGGGAGACTGAATTGTTCTCTCGAGACATGCATTGGTCTCTAGATAGACTGGGACAGTGTTGTGGACTGCAGGACAGATGTGTTATAGTTGCTCTGCTAATTTTACTTTAGGTTCTACTTGCTTCTTATATTCATGAAATGCTCTGAGGTGCACACAGTTTGTTTATTAATGTATTTTATTTAATAATATGTACATTTTGTAATAAACTATGACTTCTGCGTTTCACCCATCCAAAGTGAGCACACACACATACACACACACACGAGGTAAACATGATCACACTCGGAGCAGTGGGCTGCCACACATTGTGGACACCCATAGGGCAGTTAGCTGGGGGTTAGCTGCCTTGCTCAACGGCATTTCAGCCATGAATGTGGAGGGAGAGAAGGTGCGGCTCCCCCTCCGCCATACGTGTTTCCTGTGTGGACTTTTAGGTCCCAAACTCGCTTCTTGGAACAATTAGGCCACGGTTCCCCTCTTCAGTAGATAAATAATCATGCCCTTTTATTATGTCCATGTCTTTAATTGCCGTTTTCTTCATCATTATATCACAGTTGCACATGGCCAGGGAGAGTATCTTCATCATAGCCATTATAATGTATTACTAGTTTGGACCTTATTTTCCTAACAAATGAGCTTTTAACAGTGGAAATGATAATCAATATATTTATGTATTCTTTCCCCTCAGATCTCGTAAGTTGATACAAGAGTCTGAGCAGCATCTGATAGACATAACGAAGATCCTACAGAAAGATAAACGGTATCTGATACTGGACTGTATGCCGGACGAGAGACATAAACTCATCATGGCATATGTGGAGGAGCTGGAGCGCAGAGGACCGCCTCCTCCTCCAACAGCCTTCGAGCCAGCTCGGCGATCCACGAAATGATCTAACTTACAAAACCACCGACACATGCGTCAGACCTCTGGCTTTTGTCGTTCATCATTTGTAGAGCCCCATACAGTTGTTATCGTTGTTGAGGATGGACACAGGCACTGTTTGTTGCAGCAGGGTTTTTTTTTTTTTTTTTTTTTTTTTTTGGTACTATGGTCATTTCTTTTGCCTTTTCTCTTCAGGGCATCGGAGTCTGGATGACCAGATGAAGCAGGTGTACTGATTAAATTATCTGACAATTCACTTCTTGTTTGATTGACAGCCAAGAACATCTGTCTAAAATGGTTAGCACGGCAGTGCAAGCAGGGTTTCCATTCCAAACCGAGACGAGCCCACCTGGTCCCTCTAGCTTGATTGAGATCTGCATTAGTTCTGCATAGCCAGCTGTGTCTGTTCTGTACCCAGGAGCTGCAAAGATCACCTGTACCCCTCCATTTTTATTTAATTTTTTTTTTTTTTGAGAACCTGTGGCAGAATTATGTTCCATAACATCTGCCACACTCTCCATTGCTTTGACTTTTCTACAAATGGTCTGATTTTTGGAACCACAATCCAGTTTTTTAGGACTGCAGCCATCCACTGTGGCTTTCATCTACTGAAGCACCTCATTCTTTTGTCCTTTTAACGGATGATCCTTGTAAAATGTAAAATATTTTTAAAATAATGGTTGGATGTTAATTCCTTCGTTAACCGTGTGTCAGTCAGTGCAAGCAGTGACCTGTGACCCTCTGCTGCTAGTGGGGTTTAATTTAATTGTTCCGATGTTTTTGAAAAGATGACCTTTTTTGTAGCTTCAGTGTTTCTGTACAAGTTGACTGCAATAAAAAGCAACCTACTTTTTTACATATTTAATATGATTTCTTTATTCTTTTTAAACATTTTCACTTTGGTTTTCTCGCTGTAAAATACAGGCCATACCGTAGTGTGTATATACACTGAACGTTTATTTTTGCACAAATACATTTACAAAACATTTTCCTTTTGTACTTTTACAGGTGTATTAATAGTTCTATATTTGTGGAAATTAATTCACACCATTCCGAAAGAATTGTACGAGGAATTTGCTAAAGAAACATTCCACTCCAGAAATGTGTTATTTACAGCTTCCTAATATCAGGCAAGAAGACAAACATGGAAAGGCAGAGCCTCGTTTCTCTACACAAGACCAGGTTTAAAAAACAAAACAAAACAAAAAAAAACTGGTTTCTCATCAGAACTTTTTGAAAACCTAAATGCGGCAGGCTTTTTTTTTTTTTTTTTTTTTAAATAGAGAAATGAGATGACCATCAAAGCCCCAAAGTTTTTAAAACTAAATGAATGTAAAGTGATTGAAACTATAATATATATATATATGTGAGTTTCAATCGCTTTACCTTCATTTAGTTTGAAAAACTAAACTATATATATATATATATATATATATATATATATATATATAAAATACATCCCTAGATTACCAGTCTTTTACGTCTACATTTAACTTGTATTAAACTCTGAAACTCTCAAGGTTGTCAACAGAACAGCAGCTTTGCAGTTTCAAAAATCTTTAGAAAATAGAACTATTTCAGCCAGAACTAAACCAGTCTCATACAATTATGGAGTGGTTTTAGAAAATAAAAATAGATGAAGCACCAATTTCTTGGTGTGGGCGCTGATTAAGAAACTGGCATTTTTTTTTTAAATATACATTTCTTTTTTAAATCCAGCCTAAAATGTATATAAGCACCACAGACTATAGCACATGTAGCATCTCTCCACAGCACAGATGCCAAACTCAGGTCACAAATGGTCATGTGGCTGCAGGTTTTGGTTTCAACCAAGCAGCTGGACACCTGGACTTTGAGCTGAGTCTTCAGGCAGTTGATTGGCCGGTCTCTGTAAAGAGCACACAGATGGACCAATCAACTGCCGGAAGACTCAATTTGTTTAAATGAGCAAAGTCAGGTGTGCTGCTGCTTGGATGAAGCAAAGACCTGCAGCCACATGGCCATTTATGACCTGAGTTTGTCACTTCTGCTCCACAGGAACAAACCAAGCCATCCGCAAGTCTTTTATTTTCTTTTTTAACCATGAATAATAATAATAATAATGAGTTTAATGTAGTCAGCTAGCAGAACAATGTTCAGGATGTCTGTACTGACTCTCTGGTGGAAGCTTGTCCGAATCACGCAAATTCTAATACTGTATCAGGAATAATCCGAAAGGTTTGCTGGTGGTTTCTTTCATCTTGTAGAGCAGGGGTCCCCAAGTTTATCACCGCGGAACGGTCAACGGTTTTACTGGGGCGGGGGTCGTGGTGTCATAGATTGTTTATATTGTAAATATAATTTATTTATATAAAATATTATTATTGTTGTTAATAATAATCACTCCATGAATGTCATTTTTCAACAGCTGAAATAAAGTTGGTTGGGAAGTGGAGCTTGATACTTTTCTCAGTCTCACCCGAAATCCCCACTATTGTTTGAGACATGTCCAACTCGTCTCTGTTCATGTGCCGTCCCCTTGTGGGTTACATTTTGGTGCTCAAATGACCGACATGTAACAGAGAGAATCCGGTCATTTTTTCAAAATAAAAGACTTTAAAAAAAATAAAGATCGTTCAGAATTATTAATTATTTTTTCTGCGGACCGGTACTCATTGAGCCACGGACCGGTATCGGCCCACGGGCCGGTGGTTGGGGACCCCTGCAGTAGAGGGAACATGAATACATTGTGTACTTGGTAAGAAATACGTACTGACTTCCCCGTGTGTGTGTGTGTGTCCTACTCTGTAATTTGGCCTGTATGAGGTCACTTGGTTGTCGTGCTGGGCTTCCTGCTGTGAATGAATAAGTTTGTTTGTGTATAGCTTCTCATGTGGACTCTTGATCTACTGCTTGTCCTCATTGGGGTTCTGATGCTCCCAGGGTACCGGATCATTCTCCTGGGACAAGGGGCCGCTTTCGCGCTCGTGCCAGAACTGCTCCACGTCAGGCGGTACCACGCCATCTGTACTGTCGTTACCGGAACCTTCCTTCTTCTTCTCCTCCTCTTCCTGCTGCTGCTGCTGCTTCTTCTTGTCGGGTCGGATGTCGTCGACATTCCTCGGGGGAAGGTGGGCGGAAGCTTCGGGTCGCGGGGCGGGCGATCTGGGCGCAGTGGGCGCGTGCGGCCCGGGTTTCGGTTGCTGTTTGGGCGCGTGTTTGCGCAGCGTGAGACGCCGCCACAGGCCCTTGTATCCCTCTCGGATTTCCTCTGAGAGCGCGAGCACGATGAGCGGGTTGGCGAGCGAGATGGTAACCATGACGACCTGTGCGGTCACGGCGAACAGCACCGGGGGTTCAGGACCATCGCTCAGGGCGGCGTGCCTCGTCCATACCCAAGCCACCCAGTGCGGCAGCCACATGCTCACCATGGTCACGGTGAGTCCGAACAGCATCAGGGTGAGCTTGCGCGAGCGGATCTGTGCGCGCAGGTTCTGCGTCTTGCTGCAGCGGCGCTGACATCGACCGTACGCGCGCCAGAAGTAAAGCAAGGCAAAGCTCAGTGGTGCGCAAAAGACCACCAGAGGGTAAGCTTTCACATAAAACGACATGAAGTCCCGGGCTTCAGGGGGCACCTCGAGCACGCACAGCAATCCTCCGTCTTCCCTCTGCAGCGACATGAAGAGCCAGTGGGGCAGCGGGAGGACGCAAGCCAAGAGCCACGTGAAGACCAGGACCACCATGATGGTCTTGAGGCGGATCGTGACTTGTTTGGTCGGGTTGCTGACGTACCTGTTGCATGCCATTGCCATGATGGCCACCGTGAGACTTTTCGCTGCCATGCAGGCATGCACGAACCAGTCGCACGTTTTGCACACAACCAAGCCCAGAGTCCAGTGGTCCCGGGAATACGCGGTGGCTTTCAACGGGACGGCGAAAGCCAAGAGCAACCCATCGGCCACCAGGAGGTTGAGAATCAGCGCGTTGATGAGGGAGAGTTTGCTTTTGCGCGCGTTGCCCACCAGCACTCCCACCGCCGTGGCGTTCGCAATGAAGCCGAGCACGGACACGATTCCGAGTCCGACCGGCACCAGCACTTTCAGCTCGGCCTGCTGCAGGTGCTGATACGCGCCTTTCTCCAGCAACATGCTTCGGTCCAGGGTACCGTTCGGCGCGCTGGCGTTCCCGTCCTGCACTTGCTCCATTTTCAGCAGAAACAGGTCCAGTGAAAATCGCCTTTGTCGAACTTTTCTGTCACGCGTCGCATCCAACCCCCTCGAACGCGCGCGTTTTATTCACGGGGGCTGCGCACGGAGTGTGATTGACAGGTGCCCTCCACGGCTGACTGGCTGCATTCACACGGACTGCAGCACCGCGTCCCCTTGAGGCCAATTAGAGTGGGCTCATCTGACGAGCTCTGCAACACACTGCGCTTTCCACACACAGTGTTGATTCTGAGTGGACACTGCGCTTTTACGCACAGATCCTGATTGTGCCAACGGCTGCACAGGGCGCAGGGGAAGTGTCAAGAAATTATTATTATTATTATTATTTTTTCTGTGATACGGCAACCCCCCCCCCCCCAAAAAAAAAAAAAAAAAAAAAAACCACCATATATAATCCCAAAGAACCAAAGATTACTTTGAGTCTTTTTTACCCCTGATGGTATAGAGTATATGCACAATGAGTATTCTGTCTCATCCTGCTGGGAAGCTGGAGCTTATGTCAGTGTACACAGAGGAAAGATGGAGTACACCCTGAACAGCTCCCTGGCCATCACAGGACAGCACACACGCAACCATTCACAGTCTCACTCACACCCAGAGTCAATGTAGAAAAGACAATTAGCTTAATGTACATATCTTTGGACAATAGTAGACAAAAGGGACTCGAACTCATTCCTTTCTTGCTATGAGATGGATGAGCCAAACAACACAACGCAACACTTCACCATTAACATCTGGGGATGTCGTTGATGTCGCCATGTCCTTCATGGTGAGACTTGGGCTGATTTTGGCCTGGCGGTGCCCATCCCTCTCCAGGTCATTAACTACCTACTGGCAATTTAGAACCGCCAATTAACCTACTGTGCATGTCTTTGCATTGTGGGAGGAAACCGGGGCACCCGGAGGAAACCCATACGAGCACGGGGAGAACATGCACACAACTCCACACAGAAACGCCCAGGCCGGGAATCGAACCCAGGCCTTCTACACCATGGTGCCGCCATGCAGACTACACACAGAAGGGACTCGAACTCATTCCTTTCTTGCCGTGAGATGGATGAGCCAAACAACACAACACTTCACCCTTAACATCCAGGGATGTCGTTGTTGCCATGTCCTTCATGACGAGGCTTGGGCTGATTTTGGCCTGGCGGCGCCCATCCCTCTCCAGGTCGTGAACTACCTACCAATTAACCTACTCTTTGCATTGTGGGAGGAAACCAGAGCACCCGGAGGAAACCCATGCAAACTTCACATGAAACGCCCAGGCCAGGAATCGAACCCAGGCCTTCTTGCTGCAAGTCGGACGTGCTAACCACTACGCCACCGTGCCGCCAACACAACGCTGTGCATGCTGAATATCTTCAATAATATATTTCTGTACAATGAATAAGAAACCCTGGTGGTGTTATGTGTCCTTTTGGAATTTTTGGCTCTGCACATCAGTTCTTCTGCAGGATTAAGTTAATTCTATCCTGATGGGTCTTTTCCCGGGATGACTTCACCCACCCCATCCACAGGGTATGAAAGCTCACTGAATAGATTGAAGAGCATATGAATCTTTTCACAGGGCCATAGGAGATCATGGTCTGATGTATTAGACAGCGGTTTATACCATCTCATGAAAACACCATCATCAAAAACATCCTTTATGGTTCATCATTTCCAATTTGCTTCATCCTTGGAAGCTGACGCTCCTCCCAGCTGAGTCCAGGTGAAAGGGGTTCACCCTGAACAGTTCTCCAATCAATGACATATATCCAACACAGACACACGCCCATTCATATGGAGGAAACTCACTCAATCATGTGGAGAACATACAAACTCGACACTGTGAAGCCTGGTCCTCAACCCCAGGACTGACCTGCTGTGAGACAGATGTGCCCTGCCAACATGCTGACCTTTTTGGAATGATGAACTTCAGAAATTAATTCAGAAGAGATCCAAGAACTTTTCTATGTGGTGTTCTCTCCATACTGGTGTGCTTCCTCCTGGTGCTTCAGTGCCTCATGACGCTCTATCTGTACAATCTTTACAGAGCAGCACAGTATCCCGTGCTTTACTAAAGTGTCCCTTGAGAACATCCTGGTTTCCCATCACTTGATTACAATGTCTTTAGAGAACCGTGAGCTGAGAACATGAACTTGCCTATACTGTATGTGTGAACGTGAGAGTGAATGGTTGTCTGTGTTAACCCTGGAGTACTGTACTAGATCGGTGACCTGTTCAGGGTACCCTGTGCTTTGTCTGAATTCATCTGGGATTGGCTTCGACTTTCCCCATGACTTTGAGGGATAAATATAGGGCTGATGAATGATGATGAAGGTAGCCTGGTGATGAGGTGCTGGATTACTGATCCCAAGGTTGAGGTTCAAGCCACACTGTCAACAGGTTGTCACTGCTGTCCTCCCAGTGCAGCGAACTGAAATATGTACCAAAGCTGGTTGCAGAATGTATAAAGCAAGCTAACATTAAGCTAAACACTCGTCCTGACTTCAACTTCCTAGAAAGTGCTTAAAGTTCAGGAAACTAATTCTACAGGGAAAACAAAAAGAAAAACAATTATTAATTCGGATTTATTTGCTAAATTTAATTTTGTTGATTAAAATATCCCCACAATATTACTTGCATGCCATTTTTGCAACAAAAACAAGGCCAATTATGCAAAAAAACAAACAAAAACAAAACAAAAACCCTAAACAACCCAAAACCCCCCAACAAAACTACTTCCATTTTTGTGAGGTGCATGTCTGTATGTGTGTGTATTTATATTTTATTTACATCTTATGCATTATTTTTGAATATTTCATTGTTACTATAAGCATTTATAGCATTGAATATGTAGTTATTGATATTACTTACATATATGCATGTATGCATACATCAGGCAGGGAGGGTTGATCCTACTTCGCGGATTTCAGTGTTTGCGCGGGGGGGTGTGGGGGTGTGGGGGGTGGTGGATCTCGGTCCCAATTAACAGCGGAAATTAAGGGATCCCTGTATATGCACATTATTGCGAAAATGATCAGAATCAGATTCTGTCCATGACGAGGCGTCAACCTGCGAAGCTGATCTGGCAAAAGCAATCAGAGAAAGTTGGAGCCAGATTGATGAAGAGTACTGTTTGTCACTCATTAACTCCATCCGTCTGAGACTGCAGGCTGTTATAAAAGCCAAACGTGGTGCAAAAAAGTACTAGTGGTGCGTTGAAGTGTTCTTTTGTTGTTGTTTTTTTTCGATATTTTTTTTCTCTCCTCAAAATTGAGTGATTCCATAATTTATTCCCCCGCTTGGTCGAAAAAAGTAACCATTACTGACTACCACATTTTTTTTTTCTTGAATTCTTTGTGTTTCTTAAAGCCAGAAAGTCGGTGCTTGTCGTGGCGGTAATCCCCGAACCCGGTGGTGGACACCTGCGGTGAAGGGGGCCGTCCAGCTGAAGAAGGAGGCCTATCGGGTTTTATTAGCCTGTGGGACTCCTGAGGCAGCAAACGGGTACCGGCAGGCCAAACGTGCTGCAGCCGAGGCTGTCGCAGATGCAAAATCTCGGGCGTGGGAGGAGTTCGGTGAGGGCCTGGAGAGTGATTATCGGTTGGCCTCAAAAAGGTTCTGGGCCACCATCCGACGCCTCAGGAGGGGGAAGCAGTTCTTCACAAACACTGTTTACGGTGGAGGTGGGGAGCTGCTTACCTTGACTGGGGATGTTGTTGAGAGGTGGAGGGAATACTTTGAGGACCTTCTCAATCCCACCAACACGCCCTCCGTGGAAGAGGAAGACCCTGGGGGTTCGGGTGAGGGTCCGCCCATCACTGGAGTGGAGGTCACTGAGGTTGTCAAAAAGCTCCTCGGTGGTCGAGCTCCGGGGTTGGACGAGATCCGCCCGGAATACCTCAGGACTCTGGATGTTGTAGGACTGTCTTGGTTGACACGTCTCTGCAACATCGCGTGGTCATCCGGGCTGTACCTCTGGATTGGCAAACTGGGGTGGTGGTCCCAATTTTAAGAAGGGGACCGGAGGGTGTGTTCCAATTATCGGGAATTACACTCCTCAGCCTACCTGGTACAGCCTATGCAGGGGCGCTAGAGCGGAGGATCCGATCGATAGTCGAACCTCGGGTTCGGGAGGAGCAATGTGGTTTTCGCCCCGGCCGCAGCACTCTTGACCAGCTCTATACGCTCCACAGGATACTGGAGGGCATGGGAGTTTGCCCAATCTGTCCACATGTGCTTTGTGGATTTGGAGAAGGCTTTCGACCGTGTCCCTCGAAAGATCTTGTGGGGCGTGCTCGAGAGTACGGCGTTCGGATCCGTTGCTACGAGCTATTCGGTCGCTGTATCACCGAGCCAGAGTTTGGTCCGTATTGGTAACAGCAGCTCGGATTCGTTTCCGGTGGGAGTTGGAGTCCGCCAAGGCTGTCCTTTGTCACCGATTCTGTTCATAATTTTTATGGACAGAATTTCTAGGCGCAGTCGAGGCGATGAGGGGTTCTGGTTCGGTGGCCATCGGATATCATCTCTGCTTTGCGGATGATGTTGTCCTTTGGCTTCATCAAGTCGGGCCCTCCAGCTCTCATTGGAGCGATTCGCAGCTGAGTGCGAAGCAGCCGGATGAAGATCAGTACCTCCAAGTCCGAGGCCATGGTTCTCAGTCGGACAATGGTGGAATGCACCCTCTGGGTCGGGGATGAGGTCCTGCCCCAAGTGGAGGAGTTTAAGTATCTTGGGGTCTTGTTTACGAGTGAGGGAAGGATGGAGCGAGAGATCGACAGACGGATCGCTGCAGCCTCTGCTGTTAAGCGGTGCCTGTACCGGTCCGTCGTGGTGAAAAAGGAGCTGAGCCGCAAGTCGAAGCTCTCAATTTACCAGTCGATCTACGTTCCAACCCTCACCTATGGTCACGAGCTTTGGGTAATGACCGAAAGAACAAGATCACGGATACAAGCGGCTGAAATGAGCTTTCTTCGCCGGGTGGCGGGGGTCTCCCTTAGAGATAGGGTGAGAAGCTCCGCCATCCGGGGAGAGCTCGGAGTAGATCCGCTGCTCCTCCGCATTGAGAGGGGCCAGTTGAGGTGGCTCGGGCATCTGGTTAGAATGCCCCCCGGACGCCTCCCTGGTGTGGTGTTTCGGGCATGTCCAACCGGGAAGAGACCCCGGGGTCGACCTAGAACACGCTGGAGGGACTATGTCTCTCGGCTTGTCTGGGACCGCCTCGGTGTCCCCCCGGGAGAGTTGGAGGAAGTGGCTCGGGAGAGGGATGTCTGGACCTCTTTGCTAAGGTTGCTGCCCCCGCGACCCAACCCCGGACTAAGCGGAAGAAGATGAGATGAGATGAGATGAAGCCAGAAAGTTGCCATTTGAAATGACTTTAATTTGTGTCATATCTGTGATCTTTTTTTTTTTTTTCTTGCAAAATTAAATAACTGAATGAACATCCTTCAAGACTGGGGATTCCATAATTTTTTCCCAGGGGTTGGTTGTATATCTTTATCACAGGTAGCAGTGATGCTGGTAAGGGCGTTTGGAGAAAAAAAACCCAAACAAACAAAAAAAAAAAAAAAAAAAACGAAATAGCTTTAGCAGTGAATGGCCACTGGGTGGCACACTTATTCTATTCTAGGTTTTTGGCGGTGGAAACGTTGGAAAAAAAAGGTGGTGGTGGGGGGAAATAGGTATTTTGCTGTGAGGACCAACCCCCCCCCCCCCCCCCCCCCCACACACACACACACACAATTCAGGAGCTTTAACATCAGACTGTCCAGTAACTCAAAATCGAAGTTGAAAAAGTCAAAAATAAACTAGTTCAGCTTGCACGATTTCATTTTTTATTTCAACAAATTCCATTAAGCATAAAGACTGCATGTCATTCAGTTGCATTTAAATACATTCTGAGCTATAAAACTTTTGTTTCATTAACAAGTTAACAACTGAAATTGGTTAGATGTTACATTTTTTTTAAGGACTTGTACCTAAAATTCCCTGATATCATATATTCCTCATGTCTAGTTAGGCTACATTATTCACCGGCCTTTCACTTCCTTCCACATCATAAAACATACCTTAAAGTAGGACGGTGCATTATCTGTCTGGGAGAAATGCACAACCGTGGAACATGTGAGCTGTGTGAATACGAGACGGAAGTATTTCATGCTGCAGTTTGCACCCAGCCGAGCAGACACGTTCCCTTACTTAATTTGAGCAATTTGTCCCGAATGTAATAACAGCTTCCACCTAACACTGCAAGTGAGTGAATTGAATCCAGGGATGTACACTTCGTAAATCATAATTTTTACAGAGCTGACATCATGACCTGTTTTGCGAAGTTCAAGTAGTTACATTTTTGTGTACTTCATTTTTACATCATACATCATGTTCATTCATTTTTCCTTACACAAAGCTATTCAGTCCACATTTCATTAGAAAAAGAGTCACATTCCACGAACCAACATATCACACCATCCAAATACAATATCCCAGCCCATCAACCCCCTTCACAACAGCTCTCAAGTCCACATACGAAAAGAAGGCACCACATCTTAGTAAATGAAGTATTAACATAAAAAGACGAATAAAACAGCGACGGTGATGACTTCGGACCACTTTCACCTCTCAATGAACCAGGTAGCAAAGATTTATAATCGTGTCCAGTGATTTGTATGTGGTCTTCTCATCAGTGTGCATGGACATGTCCAAAGTCCAGTTCAGTATCACTGACAACTGTATAGTGGATGAAGGGCATTAGGGAATGGCGCTGCGTCCTTTGTGTCTAGACCTTTTGTCAGCTTCATTACGGTTGTGCCCTTTGGTGTCACAAGCCTGGGCACTGATGCGCGAGTCAATGAAAGACAGACCACACGAAGCATATTGACACTGTCCTTCGAGTCAGATCTGTTAAACATGATAATACTAATGAAACATGGCATGTAATGCAGCTCGCTTTCAATTTTAAAACATCAGGCGTGTCCTTCAAATGGTGACGTAAATAAATAGAATAAATAAAGGGTGTGTTCATGAGAGAAAGACAGGAGATGTGGATGTGGTGATGAAAACAAGGACCGTAGAATAGGGTGATGCAAAATAGCACAGCGCACTTGATTCCTACTCTTCTGTTCGCATGACGCTTGCGTCCTTGATTTCAGTCTGGTCACGCTTTCTGTATCTCGCTTTATCTCGTATTCAAAGCTTCCTTTCGAATAAAAAGTCATCAATCCACCAGCATCATGGTTCCTGCTGCCAGACACAGGCCCCAAGTAGCGATCAGGCACTCCAGTCTGCCTGTCAGCATGTGTCCGTGTTTGTGTGTGTGTGTGTGTGTGTCCGTGTTTGTGTGTGTGTGTGTGTGTGTGTGTGTATGAGTGTGTGTATATGCTGGGCCAGCCAAACGGTGACTGTGTTAGTTGACCTTATCCTGGAAGATATAGAGGTTGTTAGTGGCGGCTACGGCGATGATGTTCTCTGAGGGGTGCCAGGTGGTGTGCAGGATTTTCTTGCTGAAGTCCAGGCTGTCGACACTGATTTCATCCTTGCGTCGTTTTCCACCCATGCACACCTTACGTGGCTTCAGGACGGCCCGTGGCTTGCTGTTCTCTCGCGATGCCTCCAGAGTCACATCCCGTTTCGTATTGCGGTCGAACATTCGGAAGAAGTTGTTGTATGAGCCGGTCATGATCATGCTGCAAACAGGTCATAAAAGTCAACACGTTTCATTCAATATTCAACGTTACGTATACGGTATATTATTACATGGATTCAATAAGAACCGTTTTATATGCAAATATCTTTAATCTCTTTTTCGCAGATTTTTCTGGGATTGATGTTTATGTATGGAGGCTATACAGTTCCTGTAAGGTATAGTACTGTAATTGTGTTCATGTTATTTTATGTTTTAGTCGTATCCAATTCCCACTCTTTAAATATTGCCGTTCCTATCACACAACCACCACCAACCAGGCGAAGAGAAAGCGCTATACGCCTACTCGTACAAATGAGATCACAGATGCCTATGATCAGCTGGTGATCACTGTAAGTGCTGGAGAAGTGAGCGTATGTCATTCCTCTTTCCCGCGAGACCTCAGCCAATTAGCTACCATGCTATGGCATCAACCCGGATTCAAACTTGACATCTCCAGGTTGATAGTCACTTGGGAGCCATTCATGTTGTATACATTAGCAAGTTTCATGGAGAACCTGGAAGATCTAAAGTTGTGAAGACGAATAACCAGATAACTCCAGATTGCAATAGTATGTAGAGGTGTGCACATCATCTGCAACCAATCAGATGGAGGGAGAAACAAAAGCTCTCAGCCATTGGCTAAATTTGAGTCATGTGCCAGTAACTTCCAGGTTTGCCTCTAATCCACGAGTACTGCAAGCTCTGAACCATGAATGGGCGGGGGAGGGGGGCGGGTTGTTACAGTATACACACTTGAGCAACTCTTTTTAATTTTCGCCCCGAAAAGATTCCAGTCTGATTTTCTATAAGATTTTTATAGAATATAGGTCATATTAAACATGACAAAAGATTCAAAATCATTGATCGTTTCTAATTTTTTCACATCACAGAGACCTGGAACTTATCGGGGGTGTGGCCTCTTGAGCTAGTTTCAAACATGATGTATGACCCTTAGCTATGCTGCTAATGGATGCTGGGACCTAACCTACCATCACATAACCTCAGTTAGTTCATCAATTTAAATAATTGTGAAGATACTGGACTGTAGGTGTGGTGTAAAGCTGGCTGGTAAAAGGAAATGCCTGAGCATCCACCATGCAAGACTAAGAGTCATATTTAGAAGTTGATTTTTCGGATATATATAAATACAGTGGTACCTCACCTTACGAAATTAATCCGTTCCAGAGCCTTTTTCTTAACCTGGATTTTTCGTAAATTGAACCGCATTTTACATGTAAAACGCGTGATTTGTTCCAAGGCCCCCAATACTACCCCCTAAACCCTTTAAAAATTATAAAAGTATACCTTTTAAGACCTCCTTCTGCTTCAATATCGTACCGATGGTAGACGGATTTGGTCGTATTCCTTTGTGATATCACTTGAGCCCGTTTCTTCTTCTCACTCGTACATCAGACGCACATGTGTGTGTGTGTTTGTGTGTGTGCGCGCTCGTGTGTTCACCATGTCTTCTTCGCAGAGTTATAATCTTACAAATGTTTACAGAAGGATAAAAGCCTGAGTCAAGAAATTAAGCATGAAACAACAGTAACTCTCTGTCCTTTACACGAAAAAAGCATTATGGTAGATGCAGCTCCATAATAGCCAATGGGAGGGAGCGGCGTCATCCCTCCTAGCCAATGGGAGGCCAGCGGGACGAGATGTTGGGAGATAGGCAATGGGAGGTAGCTGCGTCATCCCTCCTAGCCAATGGGAGGCCAGCGGGGTGGGATGTTTGAATGTCATTGATGGGAGAGCAGCTCGGGCGTTGTTTGAATGTTTGAATGGCGCGTTTGAATTTTTAAGATGGTGCTTTCGTAACGTCAACTTGTTTCGTATCCAGAGACAAAACTTTTAGGAAAATGCGTTTCGTAACCTGAATTTTTCGTTTGGTGAGACTTTCGTAAAGTGAGGTACCACTGTACTAAATTAAATTGTGTAGTTTGCTTTAGAGGCGTTTTGGTGTTAATTTTGAAAAGATCTCACCTGTCTGATCCGTTCCAGACACACTCAAACTTGTCAAAGATGCAATCGTTCTCATAGAGGGAGCAGAGTTTACTCCTCAGGTAGTCATGTACCTAAAGGAACATACACAGACAAACAAACGTACAGGGCATTTAATCAGAAAACTTTCTCGCTATATCACATCAGTTCTCAGTTGCAGTGTTTGGTAGTTTAGTGATGAACGGATTAGCACCTAACGGAGAGTTGTCACTTTTATTTGAAAATATAACTGTAATAGAATGTTTAAAATGTGGCGTCCCAATGATATCCTTGTAGGTTTCCCTTTCATGTGAGCTATACGGAAGGTACTGTGAGGTGCCAATTTTCATTTTGTCAACAAGTACGTGCTCGGTCCTAGTAAGTTATTGCTTCATGTGAACTATATGGTAGGCCTCCGTCAGTCCTGAAGGACTATGGCTGCGCTCTGGCTGGTATCCCGGCTGGTGATGCTCCCCAGTGCGCAGAGCCTGGGTAGGGAGTAATGAGGGACATTTTTTTTTTTTTTTTTTTAACCTGCGTAGGTCCCTCTGGTTAGTGCACTCTGAGGTTAACTAAAGTGTGGTTTGATATGTTCAGCGTTTATATGACTGATTTCCATTAATTGTGATGATAATCAAATTAGTATTATAGTTCAATTACTTCTGCCTAGATGTCTGGGCATGATACTGCTACACCGTGCTACACATTTAGACGCGTAAATCCCGTCAAGGAATCTTTTCCTTTGTGTAATGGACCAACCTCATAGCTTAGATTCTTTTTGAAATATTTTAAAACCACGTGTGGAGGAAAACAAAACAAAGGCTTCACCTGATAGGTCTCCAGGGGTTTGCTTTCCATGTTCAGGTCCCACACCTTTACCGTCAGGTAATCCCGGGTCATCAGATAGCGTCCGCTGTGGCTGAACTTGACATCAGAGATGGAGGAGATGATTTCAGAAAAGAATGACCGGTTGCTTGGGTCCTCTGGCTCTTCAAAAACTGCATGAGAGAATATTGAAAGAAAGTTGATTCCCAGTAATCCAATCTCTGCTGACTCCCTATGCAACTTGATGAAATTTTCTGCAAGAGGTTTCATTCCCATTACCACCGAAATTTGTCACCAGCGCAAAAAGTCAGATCAGCAGTTCTCTGTTGCCCCCTTCATGCTTTATGAATTGGTCAGTGCTGTCTCCGAGGCATATCTCTATGACAAATGAAAGCCATGTGGCAAAAAGAGTGAGGACCGATCAGTGTGGAGGCACAAAGCGGTGGCCACTTGGGCTTGTTCTGGATTGTGTGTGTGTGTGTGTGTGTGTGTGTGTGTCAGCCAGACAGTGTGTCACCTGTCATTCTACAAATCCATCGAAGTGCAAGTTAAGCTGCATATCGTTCACTCGAGCGTAATGAGTTCTCTGGGGAACTATGCTGCTAGTGGAGAAAAGCTGCAGGGGGTCCCTGTGCGCACAGCACACATTGATTTTTCTGAATATTCCTCAGGACAGGAATAAGATTTATTAGTGTATGAGGAAAGCAGCAGGAGGAGGAGAAGGAATAGTATATAGAACGAGCGAGAGAACTGTAGAACCCCTGAAATCGACTTCCACAAGCTCACGCTATTATGCTACCAGATAATGTCAGTGGGTCAGTGATGGCGGGTTTCCTCATACACGCCAACGTGTCTGCACCCAGCATGTTGTCACATCACGTGCAAAAACAATGGTGTGTATGAGTGTGTGATACGGGGCAGCTTCCATAGACACAGACAGGCGAGATGAAGTCCTCCAGCCTCCCCCCAAGGCCACTCCAGCCCCAGGTTACACAGTACAGACACAGCCTTGTTCAACAGGATGTCTGTGTATCTGTAGCGGCAACCATAATCATAAAGCTCACCCATATAGGACTCCCATTCTTTCCACCTCTGAGATTCTCATCCACGCCTTCGTGCAGTGATTTATTTTTTTTTTTTAAACCAAATGTCAACATAATCAATCAGATTTTAAAATGCAAACCCCCTTGCATGCAATCTCCAAGCAG
>CM045733.1:65185000-65220000 GCA_024760905.1 Plotosus lineatus | reverse complement strand
CAAAAATGCAGAAGACCTTGGCTAGGTTATGTCGCAAATCAAAGGTCATACATACATCATCACCGTTCATGTATTTAAGAAAATAATTCTTTAATATTTCCCAACTTATTAAAAGCCCCGAGGGAGTAGAATGACTGAGAAACTCAGGAAATATGTAAACAAAACACTATTCATTCTTCACAGACACTTTTGTTTTATTTTCCAGCGTCAGGATAAAAATAAAAAAGGCACTTTTTTCTTTTTCTTCCTTTGGCACCTTTTCACCACTGATCAAGGCTAAAGACCACCATAATGGCTATTCTGGACTCGCGCCATTGTATTTCCCGTCCCACTGTGCCGAGCCTATTCTGCGTTTGCACTAAAGCCCCTCCTGCAGGTCTTAATTGCGCCATGCAGATGTAGAGTGTGCCTTGGTCCAAAATGGCACGTTTTGAAGCAGCAGGAGGCCGCGCCTAGTGTGATTTCCTCTTTCTATAGCACAAGGCAATAAAGCTGCTCCATACAGCACGAAAGCCGTTTAAAATCAGGCCCTAGAGCAACCTTGACGATCCTGATCATTATCTTCAGGCACTTAAGCTGTCTGAGCGAGTTTTTAGGTATGAATATGAATCAGGCAGTTTCAATTTAAGGTGCCACTTAAATCCATTTATCCACAACGAACTGTGTTCTTTCTCATGACTTGAATGAGACGAAATGATGTCTGGTTGTTATCATGCATGTGGATCTACTGTACGCTGTTATTATTGTTGTTGTTTTGCCTTGTTCGAGATTAATGAAGACTAACAACCGATAGCGCAAGACAAATAATTTTATTCAACCATTATTTATATTAGTTCCAAAACAAAGGTCAAGGGACAAAGACGGGACATCAGGGACAGGATCAAACAGCTGTGATCGAAGTCTTTTTAGTATTTACGAGGAAAATATTACACTTCAAGTAGGATTTCCCACTATTTATCCATATATTGGTCGTAGGATGCTGAGGTTGGAACCACCAGGGAGAAGGCCTAGAGGAAGACCAAAGAGGACATTTATGGATGTGGTGAAGGTCGTTGGTGTAAGAGAAGAAGATGCAAAGGATAGGGTGAGATGGAAGCAGATGATTCGCTGTGGCGACCCCTGAAGGGAACAGCCGAATGGGAAGGAAGAACTGTTGGTAAGCAGTAGGACATATAACTGTTTTATGTGCTGGTTCTTTGTGTCACCGGACAAAGACAGGCCACATTTATTAACCTGAAGATGTGGTGATATTGAGTTGCTATCTGATCAGACGTGAGGTGGTTTAAAATAAGCGAATTCCTTTGACTGTTATTGTTTTGTTGCAGAGATCACCCCTGAGTGGCTCATCAGGCTGGTGCTTATCCCCAGTTTCCATAGCGTGAAGTGACCAGGAGTTCAACTCCCCCTGGATGGGACGCTAGTCCATCGCAGGTTACCCTCCCAGTATATTTTTAACCGGTACCCATTTATACTGCTTGGTGAACAGAGGCACACTTGTGGCTAAGACCTTGCTCAGGGGTCTTAGCATAGTGAGGGTATCACTGGGATTTGAACACACAACCTCCTGATCACGAGCGCAGCACCATAACCACTATGCCACCGGCCCCACCATTACCCAGTGATAACATAGGCTAATGTCTAATGGCGGCATGGAGGTGATCACATCTGTTTCACGGCAATATAGTGTGTGGAGTTTGCATGTTGTCCACGTGCTTGTTTGGGTTTCCTCTAGTTTCCTCCCACAGTCCAGAGACATGCATGTTCAGATATTTGTCTGTTCCACTGACTGACATGCAAGGCAGGCAAAGTCTGTTGGGTTTTTACACCCGCGCCACAGTGGGTCATCAGGCCGGTGCTTATCCCCGGTTTCTGTAGCGTGAAGCGACCAGGAGTTCATCTCCCCCTGGAGGTGACGCTAGTCCATCGCAGGTTACCTTCCCAGTATATTTTTACTGGTATCCATTTATACTGCTGGGTGAACAGAGGCACACCTGTGGTTGAGACCTTGCCCAGGGGTCTTAGCACAGTGAGGGTGTCAGTGGGATTCGAACTCACAACCTCCCGATCATGAGCGCAGCACCATAACCACTACACCACCGGCCCCACCACTGACTGACTGACATGCAGTGTCAAAATTACCAAAGGACACATGACACTGCCTCAGTTTAATCATTCATTTATTTTCTGAACCGTTTAATTCTAAGTAGGGTCTCCAGGAGGCTGGCGCCCATCACAGCCGACTCTGGGCGAGGGCAGAGTACACACTGGACAGCTCGCCACAGGCCATCGCAGCACTGACACCGTACAAACATATAAACATATAATACTGTATTGTTGAAGGGATTCAGTCGCAGTTGTGCTCAGCATGGTCACATATCGGTTAGCATGTCCGTCTCAGAGGAAGAATGTCCTGGGGTCAAGTCCTGGGCTCCAGTGTTTCTGTGTCGAGTTGGCATGTTTTCCCCTTTCTGGAGTGAGTTTCCTCCAGGTACTGTAGTCCAGTTTCCTCCCAGAGTCTAAAGACATGCACATTAAAAGCAAACTGGCGGTTCCAAATTGCCCCTAGGTGTGAGTGGATTGTGAATGGTTATGTGTGCGTGTGTTGCTCTGCGATGGTCTGGTAAGCTGATCAGGATACCCTTCCCCCCACACACCACCACCACCACCACCATAGTCCCGTGTCGGCTGACCTAGGTTCTAGCTTCCTTTGAACATAACTTCAGTCAACGAATGAATTAATGAATAGACCACTGTAAGACAAGATATATTATTTATTTATTTATTTATTTTCTATGCAGCTAACTGGGTTGTCATAGGCCGGCCATGTCTCTCACCAAGTCTGACTTTAATCAAGAGTAGGCTGCGCAGCCGTCAGCATATTTCTGCCATACGGTGGCTTGGTGAGCCACCCAGGGTGCACTCTACCATTGCCCAGAGTTGGCTGAGATGGGCACCAGCCACCCTGTGACCCAAATCAAGATTAAGCGGTTGGGAAAATGAATGAATGAGTATACGGGATGCAAACCATCACACACACATCCTTCAAACCTGCCGAGTTCAGGAGTGAAACTACACACACATAAAGGAGTGCAAGACTATAGAGCTGGCAAGAGAAGAAAGAAAGACAACTTTCCCTGTAGACTACACGAGCAGGTTACACCCCTCTGCCTGTGTGTGCTGATAAATCCCTCTCTCCATCTCTGACTCACATAGATTTTATGCTTCAAATAGGATTGGCACCCTTTCCCTGCCATCAGCCCCGCGTCAGGCTAATCTTCCAGACAATGGTGCAGCAGCGGTGAACTTGAATCCATTAGGCCATGAAGCCACAAACAGAAACACTGCAGTAAACATTAACGGACACTGAGTCATGCCCTGCTTTGTATCTGAATTCAATTTGGAGGGAGGGGTGAAAGTGTTCAATGGAGAGAAAGAGAAAGAGAGAGAGAGAAAGAAATGATCATGTCTACTTCGTCGCACACAATCATCACTCTCACCAGCTGTCTTTGATTCGCAGTACAACGGTATCTATTGATGATCGCGGATCATTTATCATTGGTGCTATTTTATCATTGGTGCTAGCTCTGGGCACACTAAATGTGATTTCACATTCGAATTGACCTGAAGATTGACTGCTACATGGAGCTTTAACAACAGAAAGCACCAGTAAGCTTCTCGGGAAGTGCTTGGCGCTGCCTTAGTTTCGTATCCATACAGAAAAAAAAAAAAAAAAAAAAAGATGTTCATAAAGCAGACTTTCAAACTCGAACAACAATGACTGGTATTATGAGTAAACTGAAAAGAGTATCGCAAGCTATTCAGCTTCGGACAAAAGCAAAGGTTAGTCACTGGATCAGACAAAAGTGCCGACGCTTCTGTATATGTTTTGTATTGTATCGCGCAATGACTGGTCACATGGCACTGATATCAACATCTCACATTTCTGAGCTGTGCAAGACCCAAGAAGATTAACCAATCAGTGTCTGTCATATAATAGCACTTTGTAATCCGCTTTATCTTTTATTTGGGTCACGAGGATGCTGGCACGAATCTCAGTCGATTCTGGACGAAGGCAGGGTACACCCTGAACAGGTTGCCAGATCATCACAGGGCGACACGGCAATTTCGAGCACCCGGACATCCTAATATGCTTTGTGTTCGACTGTAGGAATCAACCGGAGAACCTGGACGGAAACCCATGCAAGCGCAGACAGAACATGCAAACTCCACCCGGCGATTTCCTCACCAAGGACTCAAACCCAGGCCATTACTGCGGTAAAGCAGTCACGCTAACCACTTTGGAAACATTTTGTGTGAATTGTATAAGGCAGGACTTGTCTGTCCATCTTTTATTTACTGTATACCGCTTATCTTGTGGGGGGTCACAGAGGAAGCTGGAGCCAATCCAGCCAAGCCGAGAGGCAGGGCACACCCAGAACAGGTCACCAGTCAATGCTTTGCATTGTATTAATCATAGAACAATATAAGAGGAGTGGAAGCAGGAGTATTGTGCTAACCCGCAATGATGTTATAGTGGAAGGGTCTCGGATCCTCCCATCCTCATCTTTCAGATTGTAGCCCTCTGGTCTTTTATCTCTCTCACTAATCTTCCACAGCTTCACAGTTTTATCTGAGAGAGAGAGAGAGAGAGAGCAAGAGCGAGAGAGAGTAAAGAATGAGCAACAAGAGATTGCACACAATCTGGAACAATACTGGCTGCTCTCCAGTTCATGCAGCATGTAAATTACATTACCTGAAATAAATGAAGCACAATTTTCATCTTTTCAGTATAGCAAGAAATATATCCGAATCCATTATCCTTTTATTACTCATTTCTAATTTAAAATACATCTCCATATTCATTTTCAATGCTCATGGTGCTGTGACCACATTCTGAATGTTGCATATTGGTCATGATCATATACGTATGCCTTTAAAACACTTTTCTATTCGCTCAACCGGATTGTTTTGGTATACGTACAGGGATCCCTCACTTTCCGCGGTTAATTGGGACCGAGATCCCTCTGCGACCACCGAATTCCACCAAGTAGGATCACCTCACCCAAACCCCCCCCCCCCTTCCCCCCAGCCGACTGATGTATACGTACATGTATATGTGTATATAATATCAATAAATACATATTCAACGCTATAAATGCTTATAATAACAATTAAACATTCAAAAATAATGCATAACATGTAAATAAAATAGAAACACACATACAGATGCGCGCGCGCGCACGCACTCGGGTGCACACCTCACAAAAATGTAACGAGTTTTGATGGGAGGTTTTGGGTTGTTTTTTTGTTGTTTGTTTAGCGTTTTTTTTTTTTTTTTTTTTTTTTGCATAATTGGCCTTGTTTTGTGGCATTTTCCTTAACTTTCCCCCCTACTCTTCCTTAATTTCCTTATTTTTTAGTTCAATGAATATTTACAAAAAAACCTGCAATGCACTGAAGCCGCATGAATTGAAGCACGAAGTAGCGAGGGATCCCTGTATACTACATGTATACACGTTCTCCATACGCACTTGCAAGAACATGTATAACAGCTGTGTGATGTCATTTTTAAAAATTATCCTTGAGGTTTAGAAAATACTACATGGAAACATATAGAAAAGCAAATTAAATGAGATTTTTATAATATATTATTGATACTTCATTCATTATAGAGACAGGTCAGACGCGGTTTGCATGCTCCGTTGCAAGCAGTCGTAAATACTGTGTAGCTAACGCCATCGGTTCAACCTACCGATTCAGACGTTAGTACACATACTATATGGGATATAGATTAACTACGCTCGGTAAAGGTGTATATGCTACATGTAAACACAAGAAAAAAACAACAAACTAAAACAAGATTTCTATGTTTTATTTTTCCATTAATAGCCTAATCATCCACAGTCATCTGAGAGCCCATGGCAGCTAATTGGCCGAGCTCTCAGAAGGGAGGGACGGCATATGCTCATTTCCCTGTCACTCACAGCGAACGTCAGCCAATCATGGGCATCTATGAGCTCATCTGTACAAGGAGACGGATAGCGCTTTTACTCCGAGTGTGTTAGACCGCCCCCAAAATACGCATGCGCTACAATTCAAAAAGAGGCATTTGGCTAGCATTGCATTGGTGGTGGTCATGTGATAGGGAAGGCAATACTTCATTGGTGGGAATTGGATGCAGCTAAAATTAGGGGACAAAATGGGGAAAACTCCAATAGAAAAAAAAAAAGGCAAATCATGATGATGCCTGCGCCAAGTGACTGGGACAAACTGTGTTTGTCTGTCTTGATTCAAGCGTTATCCATTGAGGCAAATGTTTTTTAGTCCATCACGGCTCATTCAGATCACACCATTGCTTTGCAGAATATATCAATAATTGATATTAGTTCAACTCTCCTTCTGTTATAGAGAATATGCCTGAAAGTTTATGGACATCTGACCATCACCATAATCTGCTTGTCCCATTACTGGGTCCCAATTTTCTGTTATAATAACCACCAATATTCTGGGAAGGCTAGATACCGCTAGATTTAAATTACTGTTTAGATTAAATAATGTAAAGATTTAGGCAGTGATAGCCTGGTGGTATGGTTCTAGATCACTGATCCTAAGGTTGGTGGTTCAAGCCCCACTCTCAACAGGTTGTCACTGCCCCCCCAATGTGCAGCTAACTGGGTTATCAAAGGCCGGCCGTGTCTCTCACTGTCTATGGTGTGAGGTTCATGTAAACCATTTCTGACTTTCAACAAGAGTAGCTGCAAAGCCGTCAACGTCATTCCGCCCCACAATGGCCTGTTGAGCTGTCCAGGGTGTACTCTGCCCTTGCCTCCCCGCAACCCTAATTAGGAGTAAGCAGCTACAGAAAATGAATGAATGAATAACGTAAAGATTTATATCTGATTTTATTTTAATTTTATGATTAAATGATCATAAGGTCGGTATCATTTCAGATAATTATCCTTCACAGTGATCATTTCTGTGATTCACGTCATTTGGTTTAGCTCTTCGATAAGAGCTGAGCATTCGGACTCCCAGATGGCTCTGTGCCAGTTTTTGCTTTTTCTAAAGTGGAATTGTCAAAAACATTCTGAGCACTGACTGTTCTTCTCTGCTTGCAATAATTATTCCTGATAATATACCTGACTACATGGAGAACATCTTGGACAAGAGCCTTTATTTGCATGTTTACTTCACAGACTACTTTACCACAACAGCAGGAATGAGCACTGCAGGTACAATGTTGTCACTGTCTTCTAAAAAATATATACGCTTATATATATGCAAATTGCCCCTAAAGCCTGATAGAGATGTCTTGATGACTTGTCTGCAAATGATGCATCGCTAATGTACCTCTTGCTTATGGTCCACTGATGCAGCTGCTTCAACGATTTGCTGAAAAGGCCAACATCCTTCAACCAAATGAGAAATATCCTTAAAAACAACTCCTATGGAGGCATTGCTTATTTATTTGCTGTTTGTTTATTTATTTATTGTTATGATCCCCAGTTCATTTTCCTCCCCTTAATGTAGTTGTATCTAATTCCCTCCGACCCATCAACTATTTCCTTCGCTATCATATGACGATCACCACAATCTAGTGTGAGGCATAAGAATGCACAAACCCCCTCAATAACATGCAATGATGCCACCCTCTTCTTTACAAACTGCTGCGCATGCGTATTTGGTTATGGTCCAACACACTCCGAGAGAAAGCGTTATCCGTCCCTTGTATGAATGAGCTCACAGACGCCCAAGACCGGCTGTTGATCGCTGTGAGTGACGGTGACAACAGTGACAGAGAAGTGAGCATATGCCACCCCCGCCCCCCACCCCCACCCCCACCCCGTGAGCACTCAGTCGATTAGCAGTCGTGGATGGCTGTTACATCAACTCGGATTTGAACTTGCGATCTCCGGGTTGATAGTCATGCACCTTGGGAACCGCGATGACGTTATTGACCTTTAATACACTACATTGCTCATTTATTGGCTTATCTTTTCCTAACCTACTTTTATTTACTTTATTGCTATTATCTCTTTACAAGACAATATAAATCCAAAGTAATACCTGCTCAGTGGACTCACCGTTTGTCGACAGAAGGAAGTAAGCCGCATTCTGCTGAGGCAGCCATCTGATTTTGTTGATCTTCTCTTCAATCTCAAGACTTTTCAGGTAGTCGAACTCTGGCTCGTGGCTCTGAAATGTGCTGTAAACATTGTACTCTCCTCTCCTTTGAGGCTGGTTCTTACTCTAGATGAGCGATAAATAAAAATGCGGTCAAACCTCCCAGACTGGATAGATATCCACAGCTAAACCTGGCACTAATTCGGAGTCAATAAACCTTACTGCCCGGATACAGGATGTCTAATTGAGTTGCTGCACACTGAATTAAACATAATGCAGCACCGTGCCATTCTGTCGCAGTCGGTAGAAATGCAGCATAACAATGTATTCAGGATCAATAAATACTGCATATAGCAATAGTGGTTTCCTGTCAACTAAAGGAATCAATAGTGTTGGAAACTGCACTGCATTAAGGCAAACCGTGAAGCCTCCTTCGCCTTGTATGTGTTTTTGGTTTGTTGCCTAGGACATAAGTTGTATATTGAACATTTGTTACTGGGTTATTTATACAGTATTACGGTCCTTCATGGATTTTTTTAAAGCAGTTATTACAGACTCTCGGGAAAGCTCAAGATAAATCATTCATGTACAGAAAATACATCGATCAGCCTGAACATTTTGACCACTGACAGGTGAAATGAATAATATTAATGTACAGTAATCACTACCAGATGGCGCGGCGGCGCAGTCGTTAGCACGTCTAACTCGCAGCAAGAAGGCCGCCTATGTCCGATTTCCAGGCTCGGGTGTTTCTGTGTAGAATTTGTATGTTCTTCCCAAGCTTACATGGGTTTATTCCAGGTACTCTGGTTCCCTCTCAAAGTACAAAAACATGCACAGTAGGAGAATTGGACGTTCCAAATCACCACTATGTGCAAGTGTGAATGGTTTTGTGTACAGTATGTCGCTCTGTAATGGCCTGGTGAGCCGTCCAGGGTGCCTCACCCAGAGTTGGTTGACATGGGCGCCAGCCTCTCCACCACCCTAATTAGGATCAAGCAGTTTTAAAAATGAATAAATGAATGAATCTCATTATCAGGGTTCTTCTATGACATTTTTTTTCATTGAAGATCTAAACCGTTTTCTGTCACTTACACAAAATTAACTGAATTATGTATATTTACACTCCAAAAATAACATGTGCAAAAAAAAATTATAGTGCACTTGGGGGGGAAAAAAGTACTATTTAATGACTTTCCATGATCTGACAAAAAAAACAAAAACATTGACTTCCAGGCCTGGGAAACACTTTTTTTTTTTTTTTAAACCAAAAAAACAAAACAAAAAAACATTTCAGGATTTAGCAAGATGACCCATACTTTGTTGAGCATTTACCTCTTGCTCTCTTTGGAAAACCACCACACGTCCTCCCTTGTCCCCAGTGGCCAAGAGCTCCCCTGTTGAGTTGAACTCAACTGTAGAGATGATGTCAGCTGCAATAGAGAGACAAAACACAGACGTGGGGGGTGGGGGGGTGGGGATGAGAGAGAGAGAGAGAGAGAGAGAGTTAGTTTAAACCCACTCCCACTGTCAAGCAGGCACATAAACATAGAATTACACCGTACCATGTTCAGTTTGAATGAAGAACAGGAGCGATACTGCCAGAATTTTCTGCCAAATAAGATTATACCAAGTAAGGAGAAAGGTTAGGGGGAGGAGTATCATTATTACGCTAGGTAATGCATCTTAAATACTCGTAAGACTGTTCTTTAGTAATCCAGCACTTCATCTTATGGTGCATTTGGACACAGTCCTCACATAACCACAGAGCTCCTTTGTCATGGGCTTTATTTGGGTAAGCAGGCACACTTACAGCGAGTGCCGTCTTTAAAGGGTTAACAGAGGGCAAATATAATACTGTGTTTTTAGACGTTTACAACACAAACCAGACAAGCAAATCAAGACTGGACTAATGCAGTGTATTTAGTACTGTCCTATTGACCCACATACTATATAGTGTAAACAGGTTAAAAAAAGCTTGTTTGATGAGATGATTTGATGTTCTGACCTAGGAAGCATGAAATGTAATCCCCCAAATCAGAATTCACCAGGACATAATCACCTCTCATCCCCCTTCCCCCCCTCGAATCAAAGCAAAAACCAAAGAACAGGAGATCAGTCGGCACTGCAATGGATTCAGTGTTGCTGTTTCTGGATTTTTTTTTTCATCCACGTTCTTCCAGAGAACTCGTCCAGACATTTTCACTAGAGTGAGGAAATATCAAAGAATTACTCCTTTGCACAAACACAAGGGATACGGCGCCAAGCTGGTCCAAAACCAACAAAACAGATTACTGAAGAAAAAACAACAACACTCATTTTAGAAGGGTTTGCCGGCTCTGTTACCTAACAGAGACAAAATTAGGCACTGAGAAGTGCACAGAGAGGGAATAATGGTCTATGCAGGGTTGGCTGAATCACACTTCAGGTAGTATTACAGGAAGACTTTAAAGTGTTGATGTTGAACCAGACAGCGTCACAAAACCGCACACACCCTTATAAAGTGCAACAGTTCAGTCCCTCCTTTTACATCTCCTGTTATGTTGCCTATATAAAAGATGTATAAGGTTGTAGCCTTAAAGTACTGCTGTCTTAAGGACAGCATTCTTAGGTTGCCTCGAGTCAGATCTTTACAAATATGCATGGAGCAAAAAATAACAATTCAGAATAACAATTTCACTCACTGTAAATGTGCCTCGAGTACTACACTCATGAAAAATGGAGAAGCCCAAATATAATTGAGAATGAGAGAGAGAGAGAGAGAGAGAGAGAGGAGCTTTCCTCTAAGCACCCCACAGTGAATTTAAAGCTTGGTGAATGGGGGATGAAGGAAGTGGTTGCCATGGATACCCCTTCCATCACGGTTCGATGAAGTATATTACGTTACGAGGTGTGACTTCAGTGCTCGTGGCTTGAGTGCTGTCAAACATTCCAAGCAATGGGAACCATGAGGTCTTTCACTGCTTCCATGCTCGTGCATTTCCGTCAAGTTCCTATCGGCTTGGTGACATTGGGATGATGTGATATGGATATATTTATACATTTTTATAGCATGTTCTACAATATCAGTGACACTGCGATACCTTTAAATTCATTGCTTTAAAAATATCGGCATCAATAGCTACATGTAGCTAGCACTAGAAGAATTTGAAATTTATTACAGAATTGTTATATGTGAACACATTACTGATTATATTTAGTTTGTGAGCAAATGTAAATATCACGATGTCATGGTATCGTAGAAATCCTTTCAAGAGTCATGATACAATATTTTTGTCTTATCGCTCACCCCCTTAGGTTTAAGGCCAGGCTGGAGTGCAATATGGTTACCAGAGGATCAGACTGGGCTGACCTTTGTCATCCTAAGAGCCTTATTTCTTTCCCACAGTGTTGCAGTGGATCTGACCTCGCTGTAGTAATAATTGCACAAACCATATGCATATAAATCCAGCTCTTTTCCAAACCTTTTATGAAGGGTTTTACTTTGGTAAGAAGACTCACCCAGGCTTGATAGCAGCTTTAGGGGTATAATGGAGTGTAAATGCGGGTGGTGGTGGAATCGGGATTGAGAGGATTATCACAAGGGGCCCTGCTGTTTCTTGGACACACTGGTTGATGTCTAGGGATATAAACAAGGCAGGATGTGAATTCCACATCCAGACAGTCTCCAAATAGGTAGCATAACCTTAATCCCCGACACACAAGCAAGCACAAATGTATGAGCCACTTGATCCTGTCATTTATATGAATCTCACTTGTGTGTGTTTTTTTTATCAGTCAGTTGGGAAATATAGAGACAAGCCAACCGACACAGAGATCATGCTGCACGTACATCAGGCACAGTGTCCTCAGTGATGCTAAAAGTAGAAAGGGAAAGCAGGGCTAAGAAGAAATTCATCATAATCATACTGGAGAGTCGAATTGAAAGTCACTATGCAAATCAGACACCCTATGGGCATTCTCTTACATTTTCTGTGCTTTTTATATGACTTTCAGTATCAGATCACTGGGAAAAAGATGCATCCTCAAATTGCATCACAGATACAGATATACCTCATTATCAACACATTCGACTAGCATAACTGCGAAAAGCTATCATGAGCTTGCCGGGTCTCTTATCCTACCTTAAGGTAGACATGCAAATCAGACACAGGGAACTGCTTATGTCTGCTTATGCTAGTTTCATGACTGAGAAAGGTCATGTCCTCATGTGATCCTTTTTCTGAAGTTCCCTACTATAGTGATTTAATACAGACACTCCGCGCTTTACATTCGTTCGTTTCATGTATTTTTCGTTTTTAAAAAAAAAAAGTCAAATTTTGAGTTTAGCGTGCTCTCTGTAGTACAAGATGTACCTACGTAGTACGCTACTTACGCATGACGCTGCGTCCATTGTTTACAAACGACAGACTGAACGTGCCCCTCCTTCTTCCCAGTTTACTGCGTGTTATCCTTGTGTTAAGATGTCGTCTCTGTGATCTTTGTGTTTACACTGTTTTGCGGACCTTTGTAACCCTAAGAAAATATGGTTGGTCAGGAGTGTAAGCCTACTAGTGATGGTGGAAATCAGAAAAAGCGGCAAGCAATCTCGTTATAAACGAAGATGGCTATAATCAAGAAAATCGATGCTGATGAAAAACACGTGAATGCTGCACGTTTCTTCCAAATGGCTCCGTCGACCATCGGAACCATTTACAAGCAGAAAGATCGCATCACCGAGCGTGTTAAAGGTTATATTTGATACTGTATTTGATATTTGATGAGTGAATTTGATTAAAATTTATCTATTTGAAATTATTTTGCTTGAATTTAATTTATTTGAAATTTCTGTTGATATTATTTGATATGTTTGATATTACAGTCGGCCCCCAACTTACAAAGACCCCTGTGTATGAAATCCCCGGGTTACGAAAAAAATTTTCTTGGGTTTCCGTCCCCGAGATACGATACAACCCCCTCTTACGAAAAGAAATTCAAAATTCAAACGCGCCAATCGATGCGCGAGTTGCTCTCTCATTGGCCGTCTATCAACATCCCACCCCACTGGCCTCCCAGATAGAGACAGAAGGAAGCTTCACTCTTTGGTTTTTAGTTTAGTTTTTAAGTTGTTTTAATTCAGCAAATGTTTAATAAATGTGGGTCCATTTGAGCTCATCTGGAATTCCGATCCCTCCAGGAATCAAATTAAAGTTGAGTTTGTCAAGCAGGGAATGTGCTTTGAATTCGTGTCGTGTCCCGCAGCGCGCGTGCGAGAGAGAGAGAGAGAGAGAGAGAGAGAGAGAGAAAGAATAATGCTTTTATTTTTAGTTTAGTTTTTTAAGTTGTTTTAATTCAGTAAATGGTCAAGCAGGGAATGAATGCGCTTTGAATTCACGTCTTGTGGGTGCGGCCCGCAGTGCGTGCATAAGAGATAGATAGATCAGAGAGAGAGGTGTGTGTGTGTGTGTGTGTGTGTGTGTGTGTTAATAAAAAATGTTTAATAATGGTTTAATTAATAAATATGTTAATAAAATGGTTTAATATGTTAATAAAATGTTTAAATGGTTTAATAAATAATTTTCTTTTACTTTTAACACATTTCATCCAAAATTGTTGTACTTTTATCATTTTTAAAGGGTTTATGGGGTTTATCCAGTCCAAAGACTGGAGCCTTGGAAAGAATTTGGCGTTTTAGGTGTGACCCCTACTTACGAAATCCCCGCGTTACGAAAAGGGCTCAGGAACGGATTAATTTCGTAAGTTGGGGGCCGACTGTATTTTACAATGTTATGTTTATAATAATTGATTTAGGGGTGTTTTATGAGATACGGTAATGGTATTTATGGATGTATAGTATAGTATGTACGTCATACGTCACTGGAACATACAGTAACAACTTACGTTTTTTTTAACCTGATGTTCGGCAGTTCGGAACCGAACTAAAATGTAATTTTGCAGCTCTAACCAGATCAAAGGTTAAGCCACATGATAGCATATTGTCTTTTTTAGACCGGCCCATCCTTGGTAGGAAAGAGCACCTTATCATAAGGTAGGTCACGGTGAACACTTCAGTTCACAGTAAAACATGTATAGATCCCTCCCCCAAAACCGAGTTAGCTGAGAGAAAAGACTGAAATTCCCACCAGGCACCATAACAGATTCCGATCCCCATTTATTTTTCCTCCTATTGTATTTACAGACTTAGTTTCCTGACCTTGGAGCCAACACAATAAGCACATGATTGAATCATGGAGATTTCACAGGGGGAACGCAGATCTGAGAAAGGTAATAAGGACTATTAAAGGGAGAAGTGAGACTGACATGGCAGCTAAATTAAACAAAAAATACAATATGATCATCTTAATTGATTAGATTTGAGGTAATTGTCAATTCTCATGAAACACAAAGAGCGTGTGGATTCCCAGCACTGCAGTGTGTCAGGAGAGAGGAGCTGATGCTGCAGTATGTAGGTCACCGCGTGGCTGCTGAGACTCAACAGCACCACCGGGAACACTACCACACATTCATGCACACACTGTATGATCTCCCAACCCACGCTAATGCTGTAGTCATCCGATGCAAAGAAGCGCTTCTTGTAATTTTGATTTTTTTTTTATTAGTCGTGAAAATCAGAATTTCAGATATTAAGAAGGAAGATGGTGGGTGGCAGAGTGCGTTATTAAACTTGGCAATGGCTTCGGTGATTAGAGCACTTCTGCTGAGCTCTGCATGTCCAAAGGATCAGGATGCAAAGAGGATTCCTTCCAAAGAGACATGCGCATTGAGCTTCGGTGCACAGATACTACTGAAGCTTGATGTGCCGTGCGGTGAGGTGCGGTCTGGTAGAAAATCATTTTGGCTAGCTAGTATATTGTCATAGTTACAACTCAGGAGTGAACAGTATGAGAATTAACATTGCAATGGGCTTCATTATTTACACTCTCACCCACAGGCTCCTGCTCTGTATTATTTGCTTCTTATTTGCTGAGATACCAAATAGGGGCAGTGGTGGTCTAGTGGTAATGGGTGTTGGATTGCTGATCCTAAGGTTGGGGGTTTGAGTCCCACTCTCCACAAGGTTGTCACTGTCCCCCCCCCCCCCCCCCCCCAGTGCAACTAACTGGATTATCAAAGGCAGGCCATGTCTCTCACTGTCTATGGTGAGAGGTTCATGTCAAAGAGCCATTGCTAACTTTTGTAAAGATTAGCTGCAAAGCCGTCAGCGTGTTTCTGTTCCTTGCTGAAGGGTTGTGTCAGGAAGGGCATCCGACGGAAAAACCTATGCCAAATCAAACGTGAGAATCATTCGCTGTGGCGACTCCTGATAAAGGGGGAAAAAAAGCCGAAAGGAAATCTCATTTTCTGAGATACCAAATAGCACAAGCTACAATATTTGTTTATGTAAGGTTGATGTGAACTCAACTCCTCCTGGATGGGATGCTAGTCCGTCACAAGATACCCTCCCAGTATTTCTTACTGACACCCACTTATACTCCTGGGTGGACCATTTTGTATTTTTTTTGCACAATTGACAAGTGGGGTTAAGACTTGCCCAAGGGGGACTAATGGGGATTTGAACCCATGACCTTTCAATAATAAGCCCAACACTCAAAGCACTACACTGCCAAGCCCACAGTTCTTCTGGATAATGGGATAAAAATGCAATTATTGTTCTACAAAACAAAATATGCAAGCCCCAGTGCAGCTAACTGGGTTATCAAAGGCAGGCCATGTCTGTCACTGTCTATGGTGAGAGATTCATGTAAAAGAACCATTGCTGACTTTCGTAAAGAGTAGACTGAAAAGCCGTCAGCGTGTTTCTGTCTCTTGCTAAAAAGGGTTGTGTCAGGAAGGGCATCCGACGTAAAAACCTCTGCCAAATCAAACGTGCGGATCAGATGATTCGCTGTGGCGACTCCCGAGTACAAGGGAAAAAGCCGAAAGGAAGACAGACAGAACAATAATTGCAAGAATTATATCACACACAACAGACAAGGTAGGTTCACTCGATACCAGTGTTAGGCCAAAGTGTCCCAACGTTTGCTCCTAATGTTGTTCTGATGTTTACTGATGTGTATATCTTTACCAATGTTGTACCGATTTTTAAGGATGTTTCAAATAATTTGATCATACTATAAAATTATTGGGGGACACTGTAGCGTAGTGGTTCACATGTCCACCTCACAGCAAAAAGGTTCTGGGTTTGAGTCACGGGCTCAGGCGTTTCTGACTGGAGTGTACATGTTCTCTCCTTGCTTGTTTGGGTTTCGTCTGGATTCTCCTGTTTCTTCCCACAGCCCAAAAATATACACATTAGGCTAACTGACTATTACAAATAGTCCAAAGGGGTGACTGTAATTAGTTGTGTGTACAATGGTACAATGTCCTCCATAATTATTGGCACCCCTAATTAAGATGTGTTAAACGCTTTACAATAACTACAATTTTTATTACAGAAGCTACTCTCACACTGAAAATTGTAGAAAAACCTAACCTTTAAATCAAGTGGGGAAAAAAAATCCCCGAGGTAAGAAATAATTATTTTTCCTAAAATCTCCTGTTCCACATTTATTGGCACCCCTAACAATTCCTATCACTTGTTTATCAATGTAATTTGAGTATTTCTGTCATTTTTACAGTAAGGTGAAGGTAAAGTCTGTTGGGATTTTTACACCCGAGCCAAGTGGATCATCGGACCGGTGCTTATCCCTGGTTTCCGTAGCATGAAGCAACCAGGAGTTCAACTCCTCCTGGATGGGACGCTAATCCATCAACCGGTTACCTTCCCAGTATATTTTTACTGGTATCCATTTATACTGCTGGGTGAACAGAGGCACACTTGTCGTTAAGACCTTTCCCAGGGGTCTTAGCACAGTGGGGATCTCACTGGGATTTGAACACACAACCTCCCAAATCATGAGCACAGCACCCTAACCACTACGCCACCGGCCCCACCATCATTTCTACAGTAGTTTACAAAATTGATCAGCATATCTAGGAACATTTAATTAGTAATTCATCACTTCCTGTTTCCCTGGGGTATAAATATGACACGACTCAGAGGCCACTTCTCTTATCCACTCTTCAACATGGGAAAGACAAAGGAACACAACATTCAAGTAAAGCTGAACCTTCAAGGAAAGCTTTACTGAACCTTCACAAGTCAGGCAACGGCGATAAGAGAATCGCGCCTCACCTGTACCTGTGCATATCTACTGTCAGAAGAACCATTAAGAAGTTTAAACCAACCGGAACAGTGGTAAACAAGCCTGGACGAGGATGCAAGGTTATTTTGCCGCCACACACATTGAGGAGGATGGTAAGAGAAATAAAAAGTTCTTCAAAGCTCACTGTTGAAGGATCGCAACAAATGGGAGCATCTTGGGGCACAAAGTCTCCAAAACAACCATCGGGTTCCATTTACATGCCAACAAGCTGTTTGGGAAGCATGCAGGGAAAAAACCCTTTATTCACTCACATTCATACACACAAATATCAGGAGTATGTGAAGCGGCACTGCGGCTTCAACTAGGACCGCATGCTTTGGTCCGATGAGACCAAGATAGAGCTTTTTAGCAACAAACACTCTTAAGTGGGTCTGGCGGAACATAAAAAGAAGAGTATGCAGAAAAACACCTCATGCTCACTGAGAAGTATGGGAGAGGATCGGTGATGCTGTCGATCTGTTTCTCTGCCAGAGGCCCTGGGAACATTGTTAGAGTGCATGGCATCATAAACGCTTTGAAATACCAGGACATTTTAAATCAAACTCGAGTGGACTCTGACCGAAAGCTGACGATGGGTCTTTCAGCAAGATAATAACCGTAAACGTGTGGCCAAAGATCTACAGAAATGGTTCACCAGACACAGAATTAAGCTCCTCTCATGGTCATTTCCGTCCACAGGCCTCAACCCTATTGAAAACCTGTGGAGTGAGATGAAGAGGAGAGTGCAGAGGAGAGGACCCAGGTCGCCGGATGATTTATGGAGATTGTGCAGAGAGGAACGGTCAAAGATCCCTCTTTCAGTATTTTCCCCATCTTGTGAAACATGATAGATGATTAAGTGCTGTTTTGTTGGTTAAAAGGGGTTGTACGAAGTATAAAGATGTCACATTAAGGGAACTATTTAAATTGGCGACATCCAGAGGTGGTAAATAATTGTGTTAATATATCCGAAACAGAAACTTAAAAAAAAAAAAAAAGCGCAAACTCAACCAAGAATTTTATGGTTTATTTTTACATATTTAAATTTTTCAGAGGAGGAACAGGTGAACTTGGCATGGTCTGAGCAGAGCTGAGCACTGCGTAGCTACCAGCACCTTTTGATAGCCTGCTTATTCAGGGTTAAATACGGATTACACATTACTATAAGAAGAGCAAACTAAAATGAGATTTTAATTTTTTTTTTTCAATTTTTTTAAAGCATGACAATAATGCTGCCGCCTACTTCAAGCATCCGTGACAAATCTTGAGTGTCCGTGATTTTCATTTATGCATTATCCACTCAGAGTATTGTTTTAAATCACATGAAGTCGGACCAATCAGATCGCGCTTCTCCAAAGTAGTGTATACGAATACGCTATAGACATTTTTACAGTCTTTATTTAAGTGCCATTTGTCTCGGGGTATTAAAGTAATTTTACCATGGCAATATTTCACTTTTACTTTAAGAATTATGTAAGATTTTTAAAATTTTCTCAATCGTAAAAAATAGTTTTCGTCTGTATATACAATATCTGGGGATTGGGGGGGGGGGGGGGGGGGGTGTACTAATTTAGTAAATACTCAGTTAATGACATTGTAATTCTAAATGGATCCGGCTCTACCATTTTGCACAACAAGGAGAAAAAAAATGCATAGTGCATATTTAGTAATACAAGCATGCAAAAGCAGATATTATGCTAATTTTTTTACTTTGTTACTGTATCTAGCATTTTTTTTTGTAGGTGCTAGCAGGTTTGCCTACACTCACAACTGTAATACAGCAAAGTGATACTGGAGAAAGGTGGCTGAGCTCAGTCCGCACAGGTAAAAGTTAAATTTGAGACATATACTGTATATATATGTGTACAAAATGATTTAAAAATAAAAATGACGACATGGTATTTGTTGGTGTATCTGTAACACTGTCTGGCTGAAAAATCCTGTTAGACACAAAGCACAAATTTCTCTCCATCCTTTCACTTTTTCTTTCCATAAAGCAGTGGCTTTGTTGTTGGGAAGAAAAGCTCAGTGGAGTTTTATTCTCATCATTCACACACAATCACATCCTCCTGTGAAGTTTTGCCAACGGAAAATGCTATCAAATCGACCAATCAATCTTTTTCGCTTAATCTACCCCACTACAACAAACACGTGTTAAAGCCACTGGACTGCTGTGTTACCAGTCACGTGAGCTTCGTAACATGTATCGGGTATATCGACCGACTCCTCAATCAGCAGACGACTCGGTAAAGTCAATGTCGGGCTATTTCAAAAGCGGAGAGATATAAAGGGCAGTTGGTGGGCCAGCGAACACAGCAGGTCTGGACTCATTTCAGCAGACTCAAATCACGATCAGAGAACAGTGCACACTGGGGTAATCATCTCTACCACCTGCTGATCCCAAACGCCATGGCTACTGGCATTCTATTACACTTTCGCGACTTCCTAGAGGTGGGGCCTCTGTCTTGATGACACTTTGTTGTGTAGAAAGGAGAATAAAAACCAATTAACCTTGTTGGTTGGACAAAAAAATGCCAAAATGGTGCATGGATTTTGGGCGAGTGTGGGGTGGGGGTGGAAGTGAGTGTGTGTGTGTGTGTGTGTGTGTGTGTGTGTGTGTGTGTGTGTGTGTGTGAGGAGGGGCTTGTATTGGGCTTCTTTTCACACATCATTAACAGATACATAATTTTCTCTCAGACGTGCAGACCACAATGGAGCGTATAATATATACATTGAGTACAAAGAGTGAGAACGAGGAAAAATACAGAGAGAGAAAGAGGAGGACGTCAATAATCGAGTATCACTGTGATTCATACAGAAAGGTGTTTTCTATGTATGAGTGTTTCTCTTGATACGATGCCAGTGTTCAGCTCTTCAGACGGAATGGTGAGGAGAGATAAAACCCGATTTTTAATTTCTCATTATTGCTCCCATATGGGGTATATCCCACACTAAAAAGTCAGTGCACCCAACAGTGGATAATCTTCAACATGTCCAAACCACCCCCCTCACCCCCACCCCCACCCCAAGAGCTGCAATATTTTCGCCGCACGCTTTTCTCCTGAATAATCAATGTGGCCCTGTTGGGTTCGAGAGATTTTTTTTTTTATGACCAAAATCTTAAACTATAGCCTGGGGAGATTTGTGTTGGCAGTCTCCTTTACTGCGTTTCCACCCCCCCCCCTCTCTTCCCACTCACACACAAACACACACACTCACACACACATACGCGCGCACACATAACCTCTCTCATTCTTGTAGCAGCAATAATAACACTCACTCGTTCAGTACAATGTGTGGCGTTACCCGTGATTGAGAGCCGGGGTGTAAATTGTGTTGGCAGAGTGGGTGTATACGCAACAGCCCCCAAAGAGCTGTGCTCGGTCTGCATGTCTAGGCCATGTTCTGAACACTGAGGGGCCGCTCTGCTATTTTTATCAGCGCAGCTTCACTGAAAACCCTCCATCTTAGACCAACCTCTGCTGGATAGAGATTTTTTTTTTTTTTTTTTTTAAATTCAAAGAAATAAGAAATGCCGAATATTAATCTACATTAATATTAGTGTTGTGGAGCCTTGTTTAAAATGTAATCCTTCAGTTTTATTCATATGCTCATGATAGATAGTTTATTCTATTTTAAATTGGTACACATGCACATCCTTCAGCCCGACGAATGTACCCATATCCAGCAATAATGATGAGACACATTGATAAATATTTCATTAACTTATTATTTAAGCCTCGGTGAAATATAATAAAATAAAACTGGGGCGAAGAATCGCTGGTGTATCAGTGCCGTGTTATACTCCAGCTCATTTAAAGTGTCGATCTAGGAAATGAGTTTTGCCTTTGGACACCGCCAACCAAATTTTTCTTATTTATACAGATCAGCAAATGAATTGGATTTAATTACATACATTTCTTTTTTACATTTATACACATTATGGTGTTTGGAAACTTGAATGAATGTAAAATTCTGTATTAATATAAAGGTGGCATGGTGGTGTACTGGTTAGCATGTCTGTCTCACAGCAGGAAGGTCCTGGGTTCGAGTCCTGGGCTTTTCTTTCTGTATAGAAATTTTAATTTTCGAAATATTTTGTATGTACTCCCCGTGCTTGCATAGATTTCCTCTGGATATGCCGGTTTCCTCCCACAAACCAAAGACATGCCCATTAGGTTGATTGACTGTTCTAAATACAGTACAGTAGTTTGGCCTACAATGGATTGGTGAGATGTTCAGGGTGTACACCACCTTCACCCAGAGTTGGCTGAGATAGGCTCCAACCTTCCCGTTACCTGAAGTAGGATTAAGCAGTTCAGCAAATAAATAAATAAATGAATATATTAATAGAGTTGCAGCAGCAGCGAAACCCTGGTGGTTAAGGTGATGGCTTGCTGATCTGAAGATCGGCGGTTCAAGCCCCACTATTACCGGGTGCTCACTGCTAACAGGGTAATCCAAGGCCAGCCATGTCTCTCACTGTCTGTGGTGAGAGGGATGTTAAAAAAAAAAAAAAAAAAGACATTGCTGTTATTTGTAAAGAGCGTGTTTCTGTCCTGCATTGGTGTGGCGAGCTGTCCAGGGTGGACTCTGCCCTTACTCAGCTGAGAATGGCGCCACCTACTCTGTGATCATAATTAGGACTAAGCGGTTCAGAAAACGAATGAATGAATAATGTAGTTGTCTTTTTCTGTTTTGAAAGTAATCAATGGGTCTCCCTTAACCAGCAGTGTTAATTCTGCTGATAATTATAAATGATAACGTTATCAGGCATTTGCTAATTATCTGGCAACCAACCTTGTCTATCACTCCGCTATTAGTAAAATTCTTGATAAATTTACTTCCTTTAAATGAAAAAAAATGAAATACTACCCTTTTGAAATTTTCCATTTCCTCTCCCTTGCAGCACAGACTACGCAGTTCTACAGGAAATCCATCTCTGTCAGGCCTGTGCTACAGATGCAATGTCTGTGATGCAACTGATGATGATATTAGAGGTACAGCTGCACATCCTTTTTCAACATGCTTTCAATCAGAAAACAAGTTGTTTAGCATAAGTGCTGGAATGAAGAGATATGTAAGCATGTACGTTTTGGGTAATTAAGCCCACCAAGCCCAAATGAAGATGAAGGTCGTAAGCCTCCTTAATAGCATCAACCACATCAATCCTGCCTCTATTATCCAGACATCATTGTGATGGCATCTCCCTTATGCTAATAAGGTGCACGGAGTCTCTACTGTTGTCTCTATTCTCTGAGCCTGCACGTGGGAGAATACGAATTATGGAAATTTATATCAATTTAAATGTCACATTGATGCAAATAGTGCAGGAACGATTAGGCGTGGGAATCATTATATCCTCACACCATTTAAACATACTGTATATTTGACTCGACCTTTTGTTAGTTCTTTTTTTTTTTTTTTTTATACCTCAAAGAGGTTTTGTTTTATTTTCATTTTTTATTGTATGTTAGCAGGATTGCACAGATTATTTACATGCAGGTTTTCGTGAAATGTCTTCCAGATGTGTTCAAGGAGGACTTTCAGAGATTTTAAAGATAATCTGGATCAAATTCTGGATGCAGGGTTTTTCAAGGATTCCTTAACATTGTGAATTTTTTTTTTTTTGGAAATGTGCTATTACATCACCCCAGGAGGAGGTGCTGTGTATGTTCTATAATTTTTTGGCTGGGCAGAGGTTTGTGCTCGCCGAGTGCTTCTAATTTGTTTGTACGTTTGTTCGCAGGATGCATAAAAAAGGTATGTGTGGATTTTCATGATATTTACGTATACCCGAGGTGGGAATTTGGATAAAAAGGTTTCCGTTCAATTTTGGAGATGACCGGGATCAAAGTTTGGATAAAGGAATTTTTTAAAGGATTCTTTAACATTGTGAAATGGAGATTTTTTTTTTGGTAAATGTGTTATTATATCAACTAAAGCAGGATACCTAACTTTCAAAAAAAAAAAAAGGTTTTGTGGGTTTTTTTTTTTTTTGGGGGTTGGGGGTTGGGCTTGGTGGTCTCCAAGTTCTTTTGTTTCCACTTTGTTTGCTTAAACTGATTTGGAAATCACAGATGGCGGGGTAGACATTCTATAAATCCATACACTTTTCTACACATAAATGTTTCACAAACCTACTTTCAGTGTCTACTTTGATTAATAATATGATACTAGCATTGAGAATGAGAGCATGACTGATGGAAAGAAGAATCTGCACACAGAGAAAGTTATATTTCCAATAGAAGATCTTGTAGAACTGATAATTAAACGTGTTCTACTATATTTATTCGGTAAGACAGCCTTGTGAAATGATCAAGATGGTGCTCTAGCATATGAGCCAATGAATTTAAAACCAGTATAAGTCCGTTATCTCAAAACAGATTTTTTTTTTTGCAGTTTGTAGGTCTTGGGTTCGAGTCCTGGGCTCAGGTGTTTCTGTGTAAGAGTTTGCATGCGTGCATGGGTTTCCACTGGGTACTCTGGTTTCCTCCCAGGTGTGGTTTCCTGCCTCACCTGGTGACATGCGTGTGAGTGTGGATGGATGGTTGTGCGTGTTGCTCTGAAATGGTCTGGTGAACTGTTCAGGGGTGTCCCCTGCCCTCACCCTGGGTCAGCTGTGAGACTCGTAACCTCAGTAGTAGGAGTAAGCAGTTGAGCAAATGAATGAGACAGAAAGATCTTATTTATATTCATTCATTCATTTGCAAGCTGTGCTGAGAATTTGCTCCAAAACGTTATTCCTGGGGCGTGTTCTGCTGATGCAGCTAGTATTACATGTGTCACCTGGCCTACCGAAGTAATCCCACTTCCCCAGTGCAAAAAAAAAAAAAGTGTCAGTTCACTCTGCATATGTTACCCCTGAGAAACCACGTACTACTCTCATGGCTATAATTCGAAGGAATTAATATCCTCGGCTCTGCTGCAAAAGAAAATATTTGAGCTCATTTTAATTTAAATCGGCGCCGCTTTTCGAGGACATTCATCAAATATTCACACTTAGTCAACATGTAGAAGGTCTTTTACGTCACCCATAATGATCACATGATAATGTGACACAGTATCTTCCTTTACTGTTTAATACAAAAAAAAAAGAAAAAAGGTAAGAGTAGTAATTTCAGACACATTTACATCCCTCACTTTTACCCCCTGTACCCTATGGGATGCCTGACAGTACTTTATTAGGTCTGGGATTTAAGAATCCACTCGTGGGGCTACAAAGTTACCTCATGAAATTGAATTACCTGCGCTGTGGCACTTTAGTAAATTAGACAACATGATGTGCTCATGATGGGGCTACGTATTTTGCGAGGTCACCGTATTGGGTCATCGGGCTACTTGCGTTGATTGTGTGCAGAGAAAGGTCAATTGAATCAGAATGATAATATTCCGCCATCGTAAAGAGCAATACAAGCAATTATCTGTGTGTTCAGCCAAACCCCCTGTGCATTGCACTGTATTACGCTGAGGTATGTGAGATCTCACTCGAGAATTCTTTCATCACTTCAATCTAGGGCACCGCACCGAAAAATCCAATAGCGTCTCTACAGAAGAAAGAATAAAGGGTAAAAACGCCCAGATCATTATAATCTGAGACATCCAAGGCCTCAAGATGTCCAGTTTGAGGAGACAGCATCATCATGTCGTAGTAGCTGTCCAGTCGGTGAATTATTGAAGAATGAGTACATCAGAGGGACAGCACATGTAGGATGGTTTTGGAGACAAAGTCAGAGAGGCTAGATTGAGATGGTTTGGACATGTACAGAGGAGGGATGGTGAGTATATTGGTAGTAGGATGCTGAGGTTGGAACTACCAGGCAGAAGGCCTAGAGGAAGACCAAAGAGGAGATTTATGGATGTGGTGAAGGCGGACATGAAGGTCGTTGGAGTAAGAGAAGAAGATGCAGAGGACAGGGCGAGATGGAGGCAGATGATTCGCTGTGGCGACCCCTGATGGGAGCAGCCAAAAGGAAAAGAAGAAGAAGAAGAAGAGTCAGTGACTTATTGAAGGTAGGAGCTGGTGTTAAAGGCATGGTAAAGTCATGAGGAGAACATTCTGTAGAACAAGAGAATCTTCTGAGTCTCGGTAAATTTCATAAACAATGAAATTTAAAATGTACCAAACGCACCAGGAAGTGGCTGGACACTACAGATGAAGGCGCTGACCACAGTAATGGTTTCATCTTTGTCATTAGTACACAGGAAAAGAATCTTTATGTCAGATTTAAGAGAACAGGGGGGTGGGGCAGGGGGGTGGGATTAATGGGGCTTGGAGGCGAGATTAAATTTAGCCCGTTCGGATTTGGAATCGGGACCTTTCAAGCTATCCACTCAGAACAATACCCAGCCCCCAGACTGACCTTGAGTACAAACTACTAATTATAATACAGTCTCCCGAAGAAGCTGCTGCCTTTAATTCCTATTCGACTTACCCCAGCCAACCTCGAATGGCCATTCAGAGGTCTATTCCGACTACAAACTCACAAAAACCAGCAGGCATATGCCTTAGACACACAGCCCAGGGCGTTTAGAGACGGTGGGGTGCAGGCTGTTCATGCTGTGCATGTATGTGTGAGACTAAGAGCTACAAGTCTGATTTACAGGCTGGCCCACGGCCAGCAACGGGGTAATAAATGCAGAGCTTCTGCACTTGCAAGCTGCTGATTGCATCTTTCCACTGGCCCTGTTTCGCAGACACTCCCAATAGTCTTAATCAATGACCAGCAAGACATCCTGTGCCGTAAGAACCGGTGATATGACCCCTTCTGAGCTCCATGCGTGACGAGAACACACTCTTATGGAGATATTCTGGACTACACCCTGTTTCACATCATAAAAACTCTTGAAGCCAATGACCCAGTGACCCTGCAACTACAACGCCAGTTCATCATTTAAAAAGCTGTAGTTTGAATAATGGCTCGGATTTTCTCTTCCCCCTGTGCAGTGTTTGTGCACATACAGATTTCCTCCAGATGTTCATGTTTCCGTCCTCCAAAGCAGATTCATCCCGTGCCAAATTAAATTGTCCCTAAACGTAAATGAGCGTCCGAGTATGCATGCGCTGGCTTGTGATGGCGTCCCATTCAGGGTGTGTCCCCACCTCACACTCGCTGCGACCCTGATGATGAAGGTGCTGCTTCATTTCTAATGCAGGCAGTACTATTCCACAGACGGCATATCGATTGCTGGCACTTGCCACAGGCCCAGTGAGTCTGCAGTATTCGGATTCTTCCAGACAGTGCTCTCTCTTCACCTTGAAGATCATCATCATTCACTATGAAATACCTTCTCCACCCAAAAAAAACCCAAAAAAACTGGACAACAGATGTGAAATTTCCTTATAATGCCCAATTGATGAATCATTTCAAATCCAAGTCATCAGTGCAACCCCCCACCACCACCATCACCACCCATCGTCATGATCATCATCATCATCATCATCATCGACTGCAATCACATTTGGCTTACTGAATTCAGATTTAATTCAGAATGTGATCTTCTCCTTTCATACCAGAGTGTCCGAGAGTGGACACAAGCCCAGGCACTAAATCTCTGCAATGCAACATCTGAGTCACTGTGCCAATGGTGAACACTGCCACAGTGACACCCAAGATCGAAATGAGAGAAAACAGCCCCTGTAATTCCAACCATTTCTTTCAGCTTGGATCTCACGCAGACCATCTTCTCTCTCCCCCCCCCCCTCTCTCTATCTCTATCTCTCTATCTGAGTATGACCCATACAATTCATGCAATGGCGCAGATTTATCCAGAACTAGATTCTCCAGGCTTGTCTCAATCCTCCAGCAAATGGGTGCAATCAAGGCGGGGTCGGTGTGCAACATGTAGGCTCCACTACAGCCTCACTTCCCCCTCACCTCGGATCCATCCGAGCTACCTGACATTCAAACCAGATCCTTTCCACTCACCTTCTGTTGCATAGTTATGATCCCGAAGGAAGCTGTTGTTGATCTTGCGGTTGTCACTCTCCTCCTCCATTTATGATGCTGTGAAATCCGAAGCTTAAGGCGGACATACAAGAATCCATCGTGGACGCAAACATCAGCATGTGATCAGCGGCTCCATCGCGCTGTTCCTCATGTCTGCCGCTGCTGCTGCTGCTGTTGCTGCTGTTGCTGCTGCTGCTGCTGCTGCTGCATGGGTGCTGAACACGAGTGAGTTATCAGCTGGTCGCAGCCGATGAGGGTCGTTCTGCCTCGGGGAGCATCCGCTGGAACGCCGGTGATCAAAGCGACACGCAGATCAGCAATTCATCTTCAGATGAACAACCAGGGATCCTAATTCCTCCTACCAGCAGGACGGATCTGAGCTCTTCCCTTCTTCGTTTTCGTTGTTTTTTTTTTTTTTGTTTTTTTTTGATGAATTAAAAAGCCGTGAAGAAGCAGCAGGAGCGTCGCAAGCGCACTGATCGCAGAAAGGAGGATTTGAGTTAGGACGGGTATTTCCACCTTGTGGCAGCTCGAAGGGGGCGGAGCTAACGCGCCAAATCCTATAGCCCTCTTAATCTCATATACCTCCCATGCATGGGGTTTGCATCTGATCGAAAAACTAACTCTACTGGAATAACAGCGACGGTATGCGGATCTCTCTCTCTCTCTCTCTCTCTCTCTCTCTCTCTTTCTCTTTCTCTCTGTCTGTCTCTCTCTGTCTGTCTTTAGCTACAAGTGAAAGAATGAAAAAAAAAAAAGCGCCCCCCCCCACTGTCAGTGCTTGACTGGCCCCGCCCACTCACCGCGGCGCTGTCCAGTGCTGAAGTCACAGCACGTGCCACTACGATCTGCTCTTCAGGGCTACACCGCGGCCCAATCCTAAACTCACTCGGTGCACTACACAGGATGCTAGTGCATATCAAGTCATACATATCAAGTCATACATACTATTTTGGGATGCAGTCAAGAACCGTCGAGCTACCGGTCAGTAGCACAGCTCCATCACACCTTCAGGGAATACAGAATGATTCATCGGTTATTTTTAGCTTTATCAGTTACACAGGTCGAAAACTCAGACATGCTGGTGCTCACAGATGAGTCTCACAGCTCCACCACGATCATTTCAATTCTGAGCTTGGTTCATTCTTCAGCGTTCTCTGCTTTAGTTTACTCCTAAATCCCATCCCTAACCTCCACCCACCCAAAAAAAAAAAAAAAAAAAAAAAAAAGGAAAGTATGGTATACAATATTGGTTATGCTCAAATTGCCCCCAAGGTGTGTGTGTGTGTTTGTGGTCTAGGTATTTATCACTAAATCTGTGTGCACAGTCACATCATGGGCATTTGTCTTCTTCATGGGGACAAAATGCAAGTCCCCAAAACGTAAATCTAATTAAATTTTGAGATGATGGCGAGTTCTGAGGTTAAGGTAAGGCTAGATTAGTAGAGGTTATGGTGAGTCTCCAGGAAATGAATTTAAGTCTATTTTCCTCTAGAGTAATGGAAATAGGATTGTGTGTGTGTGAGTGTGTGTGTGTGTGTGTGTGTGTGTGTGTGTGTGTGTTACTCTGAATGAAGTCCCCTCCAGAGTGTATTCCCGCCTATCACCGTTGCAGTGTTCCCCAGAAAGATTCAGGATCAAGTGCAACCCAAACACAGTAAAATGATGAAGATGATGATGATATTCCATTTCTCATATTCATTACATAAATGGGGTGTACCATTTACAATAAATAGTACCAATAATAACATTTGTATTATTGGACGATTGTCATTTTTACACACACACACACACACACACACACACACACACACACACACACACACACACACATAAAACTAATGCACATTTTGCTTTAAGAGAAAACAGTGAAAAAGGTGCATACACCAATTGAAAAACATTCAGAATCCATAGATTTTGGATGGGTTTCTTTTTAGCACAGAGCCCCTCCTTGAAAAGCGATCACAGACCAGACACTGATTAATTGGATTAGGAAGCTTGCCTTTGGCGCTCTAACTCTGGGAGAATTTCATTTGCATGATGCTTTTAATATAAGACTCTGCAGGACACTGCACTCGTTCTTTAAAGCTGTAGTCTTCTGCATATTTTACATGTGCTAAGCCGCCTGATGGCATTGCCTCAAAAGAATCCAATTTGCAATTCAAAATTGTACATACTGCCACGTTTATCAGATATATGTTTGGTAAATTACTGCTCACTGCATGCACTTTTAGTAGTGGCAGTGTTTGCATGATGACAGGAACTGTGTGCAATGGTTTATGGCACAGGTGTAAAACTCAAGGCCCAGGGGCTAAACTGAGCCTGTCAATACACGTTATGTGGTTCACAACAGCTTTCAAAATACAGAGTACAGTGGTACCTCACATTACGAAATTAATCCGTTCCAGAGCCTTTTTTGTAACCTGCATTTTTCATAAATTGAACAGTATTTTACATGTAAAATGTGTGATTCGTTCCAAGGATCCCAATACTACCCCATAAGGTAAGGGTAAGTCTGTTGGGTTTTTACACCCGAACCTAGTGGCTCATCAGGCCAGTGCTTATCCCCGGTTTCCATAGCATGAAGCAACCAGGAGTTCAACTCCTCCTGGATGGGACGCTAGTCCATCGCAGGTTCCCTTCCCAGTATATTTTACTGGTACCCATTTATACTGCTGGGTGAACAGAGGCACACTTGTGGTTGAGACCTTGCCCAGGGGTCTTAGCACAGTGAGGGTCTCATTGGGATTCGAACTCACAACCTCCTGATCATAAGCGCAGCACCCTAACCACTACGCCACCAGCCCCACTACTATTACTACTATTAAAAATTATAAAAGTACACCAATTTGTGTGAAATACAGTGGAACCTTACCTTACGAAAGTCTCACCAAACGAAAAATTCAGGTTACTAAAAGCATTTTCCTAAAATTTTTCGTCTCAGGATACAAAACAAGTTCACATTACGAAAGCGCCATCTTAAAAATTCAAACACGCCCTGCTCAAGATGGCGTCAGGTGGACCTGTCCAAGATGGCACTTGAGTGAAGGCGACATTATAACGCGCAATTCAAACATTCAAACAATGCACAAGCTGCTCTCCCATAAATGACGTTCAAACATCCTCCCCCCGCTGGCCTCCCATTGGATAACAACTGAGCTGTCGTTCATGTCGCCTTCACTCAAGCACCATCTTGGACAGGTCCACCTGACACCATCTTAGACAGAGATGCCATATTGACCTGATGCCATCTTGGACATCATTGCCTAGGAGGAATGACACATCTACCTCCCATTGCCTATTATTGAGCTGAATCTACCATGATGCTTTTCGTGTAAAGGACAGAATTTCTGTTGTTTCATGCTTTATTTCTTGACTCAGGCTTTTAACCTTCCATAAACATTTGTAAGATAACGCTGCTAAGAAGACATGGTCAACACACACACACACACACACACACACACACACACACACACACAGCCACACACACACACACACAGCCACAGTGAAAAGAAATGGGCTCGGGTGATATCACAAAGGAATATGGCCAAACCCATCTACCATCGGTACGATATTGAATCAGGAGGAGGTCTTAAAGGTATGCTTTTATAATTTTTAAAGGGTTTAGGGGGTAGTATTGGGAGTCTTGGAACGAATCACGCATTTTACATGTAAAATGCGGTTCAACTTACGAAAAATGCAGGTTACGAAAAAAGCTCTTTAACAAATTAATTTCGTAAGGTGAGGTACCACTGTATGTATGAAATATGTGTTAAAAGTAAAAGAAAATTATTTACCTTTTTAAAAATCTCTCGAACCACCCTTGCGACGCTTTAAAGTCCGGGGGTTGCTGGTCTGAAGAACCCTCACCCCCACCCTCCTTCAAGAGGTCCATAAATATGGCGGGTGCTTTTTCCGAAATAATCGCCTCGGTCACTGTATCTCCGCTTTTAAGGCCTCCTTCTGCTTCAATATTGTCCTGATTGTAGAGGGGTTTCGGCCATACTCCTTTACGATTTCACTCAACCGAATCCCACTTTCATATTTTTTTATCATCTCCTGTTTTACTTTTATTGATAACGGAGCCAGATTCTTCTTTTCATTCTCATCGGGAATCACTTTCTTGGGGCTCATGATTAATTTTGAAAAATAGCGCTGCAATATGCACACTCAAAAAAACTCACGAACCTCACAAACCAACCGTACAACTCTCCTCCACGTGTGTGTCGAACAATGGGTCGAAGGCACATGAAAAGCATTATGGGTACAGTACTGTATTATGGGAGGCCAGTGGGGCGGGGTGTTGGGAGACAACCAATGGAAAGCAACTCGTGCATTGTTTGAATGTTTGAATGGCACGTTTGAATTTTTAAGATGGCGCTTTCGTAACGTGAACTTGTTTCGTATCCAAAGACAAAAATTTTAGGAAAATGCGTTTCGTAACCTGAATTTTTCGTTTAGTGAGACTTTCATAAAGTGAGGTACCACTGTAATAATTATCATCCATATTTTTTGCATCATTACAATTAAATGTTACTCATCATCCATCCACTAGGTGGCAGCAACTCATTGCAACTCAATAGCTATTCTTTCTTGACTGAAAGATTGCAGGCTAGCTTTTGGCTGCAGAAAACTGTTTTCTGAAGCGCACAGAACTGAAGATGTAAAGAAGTCTTTGTTTGTGCTAATAAACTACTGCAATCATTACAATAGTAACACAGTGTACTGCATTCGGAACCAGCGTCCGTTGAGCTCTGGAGTCTCGTAATTTGGCGGCGGCACGCACCCATTCTGAGAAAAACTTATGCACATGCACTGTCAAGTCTCTGTCATTCAGTTCTATGGTCAGGAAAAGGATATGGTCAAAGAAAACGCTAAACAAATGTGAAATTCACTTAGTAAGCATTTTATTAATTCCCAATAAAATAGCGTTAACAAGTTCTTGACCAAGTTAACCAAGTAGTACTGCCATGCAGATTTCATGGTTGCCCTTTTGGAATAGATGTTCAGTGATTATTGTAAAGACATTACTCACAGTGAAAATGAGTTTGACCACCCTGGCTAATGGTGTAGTTACTGTACTAGGTAACTGTAGTGTGAGAAGACTGGAAGTTATATCACGGTATTTTTCCCTTTGGGTTTGAATAGCCTGTAAAATCTTTAATAAAGTTGTTTGGGAAACGTTTTATTTTATGACTTCCAAGCAGCTGCTGGCAAAGTTTACAATGATAATTCCAGACAGATGAAGATTATGTTGTATATGTAGTATGATGGTTCTACATTTACCCATCTTACAACAAAATATAATTAATCACATTATCCTAAGAGTCTGCCAGTGAGTGACTCAGCAAAGCTTAAATTGCCTGAAGGAGTAAATGAGTGTGTGAATATGTGCATGCCTGGGGTCATGCTATAGATATCCATGGTTCACGAGACGCTGTGTGGAATGCAGAGATGTTGTAGTGCATCTATTTTGCTGTTTTGTATAATGTACGAAGCCAAGATTTAAAAAAGAATGTACTGTATCTAGATGTTTAAGGATGGCAACCACACTTCCCTCTACCATTGACTTGTATCCAAGGGGAGGCAGAGACTCACCTGTCAATCTTGAAAAGAAAAACAAGTTAATCATAAAATATAATAAATGTTAATATTTGTCAACTGGTACGTATTACAAACCTTTTTACCGTTCAAATCCAATATTAAAATTATTTTTTGAATTAAGAACAGCAGAGTTTCCATATCTCCCACTCGGATACAGGGAGGAGATGTGCTGTGAGGCAGCACTTTGCTGTGCCGCTCAGTGGATGGTGGAATCCCTCACAAACTGCGCTGGTATGTAATGCAAACAATGTGTCCCTGTCCATCTATATATCATGAATGAAATGCTTTTACACACTCTGATTGTATGGTCGGTCCTTTTGAACTGTTAATAATGTATAAAATGTATTTTTGTAATGTGTTTAGGCTACAAATTAATCATAAAATCCATTAAAAGAAAAAAAAGTTTGTACCTCGGTGAGGTAAACAGTACCCCTGACTCATGGCAGAGGGCGCTTGTGAGCCCACAGATTCTTTCCACAACCTACAATCTTCTTCGTTTGTGGTTTATATTTCTTTTACAATCTGCCTTATCAAAATGGAAAATTACATGTGGACATGTTACATACTGAGGAAATGAGCAAATCTGAACTTTCAATCAAAACAAGATTTAATAACTGTTATACATATCCATTCTATTGCTTATCATATTGATAATATTTACTCACTGACACCATTCATTCTGTATCTTTTTACATTGATATTAGTAACTTCTAATTTCAGACTTACACATAGACATATTTATATATGTAGATTGAGGATGTGTATATAAATATTTATAGTTTTCTCAAATTTTCATTATCGAAATTTCATCTTTATCTCACTCTGATGTGTATGGAGCATCTGTGTGCACATAATTTCCTTCAGGATCAGTAAAGTATTCTGTTTCTAATAACAACTAAAGAAAGAAAAAAGCAGTTGGAATAAATTTGGACCTCAAATGAAATTTGCGACACATGTTTGTGTAAAGAAATGCTACTATAAAAATCTAAAAAAATTGTCGGAAAAGAATGTCATTTATTTGAAAAGGCACTAAAAGAGTGGACGGTGGTGACCTGGCGGTAAAACTGCTGGACCATTGATCTCAAGGTCAGGGGTTCAAGACCCACTCTCAACAGGTTGTCACTGTAGCCTCAGTGCAGCTAACTGGGTTATCAAAGGCCGGTCATGTCTCTCACTGTCTATGGTGTGAGGTTCATGTAAAAGGACCACTGTTGACTTTTGTCAAGAGTAACTGCATAGCCATCAGTGTGTTTCTACCCTGCGATGGCCTGGCGAGCCATCCAGGGTGTACTCTGTCCTCACCCAGAGTCGGCTGACCCTAAATAGGATTACACGGTTACAGAAAATGAATGTATGAAAGGTATTAAAGAGAAGGAAACATGATATGTTTACATGATTGCATTACAACACACACCAAACACGATTCTAACTGTGTGGATAGTCGTGTCATAGCTTCTCTCTTTGGTATTTGTTTTGATGGGTGTTGCCATCAAATGATGAATAATATACTCTTGAGTTCATTTGTGCTTGTAAATCTGACTCTAAACGAGTCAGTGTCTCACCAGCTGTCAACCTCAACACTAGTTACTGCCCTCTACATGCTCACAGGTTTTAATGATGAAAAAAAAAAATCAATTAAAGACGGGATGAATGAAATTAAGGGTGGCTGAATAAAATGCTACTAACAATGCACTTTAATCTCAGAAACAACCTTCACAAGTATCCAGGGATATTTCCAAAATATGTCCGCACAGTGGAGCAGCAGGCAGCACTGCAGGCTGATAGCACCTTGGTTTCTAGTTCCATAATAAACTAAGGTTATTGTCTATGTGGAGTTTTTGTGTTTCGGTTTTTGTAGTATCTTATTGTATGGAAACACATTTTTCAATGCAAAGTCACAAGATCTGATGTGCCTCTGTCCCGAAACTTATCAAGTTGGAGAGCTCTGTTGTCATGTTTAGTTGGAATGGCCATAACGGCAGAGGAAAAGTCAGCTTTAATCACATAGAATAATTTAGTGGAAACACACAAACCATCTGCAATGTTGTTTTGTTGACCTAATTCTATTTTACGCAAAAAATATTTGCTCCCATTCTCCAAAATCATGCTAGTATATTGGCTAATCTAAACTGGTCCC